>PITA01013232.1:0-58524 GCA_004023965.1 Spilogale gracilis
CGAAGGCAGACACTTAACTGACTGAGCCACCCCACCCCACTTGTTGAGATTTTGATGGATTCTGTTGAAACTGTTAATTAAGTTGAGAAGAACTGACATGTTGACAATATTGAGACTCCCATCTATAGACATTTATTTAGTTCTACATTTATAGTTCTTTATTTCACTCCTCAGAGTTTTATAATTATCTGCATATGGACCTTGTACATATTTTGTTAGATTTATACCTAAGTATATTTTTTAATTTGATTTTACTTTTTTAGTGTTCCAAGATTCATTGTTTATTCCCCACACCCAGTGCTCCAATACGTGCGCTCAGTACTCACCGTCAGGCTCACCCATCCCCCAACCCCCCTCCCTCCAAGACCCTCAGTTTGTTTCTGAGTCTCTCAGGTTTCAGTTCTCTCCCCTAATTACCCTACTTCCCATTTCCTTCCTTCTCATACTGTCCTCTATATTACCCCTTATGCACCACAAGTAAGTGAAACCATGTAATACTTGACTTCTCTACTTGGCTTATTTCACTCAGCATAATCTCTTCCAATCTATTCCATGTTGCTACAAAAGTTGGATATTCATCCTTTCTGATGGAGGCATAGTATTCCATTGTATATATGTACCGCATCTTCTTTATCCATTCATCTGTTGAAGGGCATCTTGGCTCTTTCCACAGTTTGGCGATTGTGGACATTGCTGCAATGAACATTGGGGTATATATGGCTCTTCTTTTCACTAAATCTGCATCTTTGGGGTAAATACCTAGTAGTGCAATTCCAGGCTCATAGGGTAGCTCTATTTTAATTTTTTAAGGAATCTCCACACTGTTTTCCAAAGCGGCTGCACCAGTTTACATTCCCACCAACAGTGAAAGAGGGTTCCCCTTTCTCCGCAGCCTCTCCAACACTTGTTGTTTCCTGTCTTGTTAATTTTGGCCATTCTGACTGGTGTAAGGTGGTTATCTCAGTGTGATTTTGATTTGAATTTCCCTGATAGCTAGTGATGATGAACATTTTTTCATGTGTCTGTTAGGCATTTGCATGTCATCTATGGAGAAGTGGCTCTTCATGTCTCCTGCCCATTTTTTGATGTGTTCATCTTCTTTTGGATGTTGAGTTTGAGAAGTTCTTTATAGATCTTGGGTATCAGCCCTTTGTCTGTAGTATCATTTGCAAATATCCTCTCACATTCCGTGGGTTGCCTTTTTGTTTTGTTGACTGTTTCCTTTGTTGCACAAAGCTTTTTATTTTGATAAGGTCCCAAAAGTTCATTTTTGCTTTTGTTTCCTTTGCCTTTGGAGATGTGTCTTGAAAGAAGTTGCTATGGCCAATGTCAAAGAGGTTACTGCCTATGTTCTCTTCCAGGATTTTGATGGATTCCTGCCTCACATTGAGGTCTTTCACCCATTTCAAGTTTGCTTTTGTGTGTGGTGTAAGCGAATGGTCTAGTTTCATTCTTCTATATGTAGCTGTCCAATTTTCCCAGCACAATTTATTGAAGAGAATGTCTTTTTTCCACTGGATATTTTTTCCTTCTTTGTTGAAGATGATTTAACCATAGGTTTGTGAGTCCATATCTGGATTCTCTATTCTGTTCCATTGGTCTATTTGTATGTTTTTGTGCCAGTAACATGCTTCTTGGTGATCACAGCCTTGTAATAAAGCCTGAAGTCAGGTAACATGATGCCCCCAGCTTTGTTTTTCTTCTTCAACAATTCCTTAGCAATTCGGGGTCTTTTTTGGTTCCATATAAATTTTAGGATTTTTTGTTCCAGGACTTTGAAAAATGTTGGTGAAATTTTGATTGGAATTGCATTGAAAGTATAGATTGCTCTGGGCAATATAGACATTTTAACAACGTTTATTTTTCCGATCCATGAGCGTGAAATGTTCTTGCATCTTTTTGTGTCTTCTTCAATTTCTTTCATGAATGTTCTGTAGTTCCTTGAGTACAGATCTTTAACTTCTTTGGTTAAGTTTATTCCTAGGTCTCTTATGGCTTTTGGTGCTATAGTAAATGGAATCAATTCTCTGATTTCCCTTTTTATATTTTTATTGTTAGTGTATAATAATGCAACTGATTTCTGTGCATTGGTTTTGTATTTTGCCACGTTACTGAATTGTTGTATGAGTTCTAGTAGTTTGGGGGTAGAGTCTTGGATTTTCCACGTACGGTATCATGTCATCTGCAACGAGAGTGAGTTTGACTTCTTCTTTGCCAACTTGAATACCTTTTATTTCTTTCTGTTGTCTGGCTGCTGTTGCTAGGACTTCTAACACTGAACAGTAGTGGTGAGAGTGGGAATCCTTGTCTTGTTCTTGATCTCATAGGGAAGGCTGTCAGTTTTTTCCCATTGATAATGGTATTCACTGTGTGTTTTTCATAGATAGATTTTATGAGGTTGAGGAATGTTCCCTCTATCTCTATACTTTGAAGAATTTTAATCAGGAATGGATGTTGTATTTTGTCAAATGCTTTTTCTGCATCAATTGAGAGTACCATGTGGTTCTTCTCTCTTCTCTTAATGATTTCTTCTATCATGTTGATTGATTTGCGAGTATTTAACCACCCTTGCGTCCCTGGGATAAATCTCACCTGATTAATAAGATTGATAAACCATTGGCCAAACTCATCCAAAAGAAAAGGGAGAAGACTCAAATTAATAAAATTATGCATGAAAGGGGCGAGATCACGACTAACACCAAGGAAATAGAAACAATCATCAGAAATACTATCAACAATTATATGCCAATAAGTTTAACAACCTAGAAGATATGGATACATTCCTGAAAACCTATAAATGTCCAAGACTGAAACAGGATGAAATTGACAATCTGAATAGACCTATATCTAATAACGAGATTGAAGCAGTGATCAAAAACCTCCCAAAAAACAAGAACCCAGGACCAGATGGATTCCCTGGGGAATTCTACCAAACATTCAAGGAAGAAATAACACCTATTCTTTTGAAGCTGTTTCAAAAAAAAAAAAAATAGAAACAGAAGGAAACTTCCAGACTCTTTCTATGAAGCCAGCATTACTCTAATCCCCAAACCAGACGAAGACCCTATCAAAAACGAGAACTTCAGACCAATATCTCTGATGAATATGGATGCCAAGATTCTTAACAGGATCCTTGCTAACAGGATCCAACAATACATTTAAAAGATTATCCACCATGACCAGGTGGGATTTATCCCAGATTTATACCTAAGTATTTTATGTTTTGGAAGTGCTAATGCAAATGCTTATGTGTTTTTAATTTTAAATTCCATCTGTTTGTTGCTGGTATATAGGAAAGTGATTGATTTTGTGCATTAACTTTGTATCCTGCCACTTCACTGTAGTCATTTTTTAATTATTAGAGGTTTTCTGGTTCATTTATTTGGGTTTAATCATGCCATCTACAAACAAAGGTGGTTTTATATACCAATCTGTGGACTTTTTACTTTTTGTTACATTGCATTAGCTGAGACTTTTAGTATGATATTGAAATGTAGGGTGGAAAGGACAGCTTTACTTTGTTTCTGATCTATAGGGAAAATTTAAAATTTCCACCCCTATGTAAGATGTGCCTGTGTTTTTTTCAGGATATTCTTGATCAGGTTGAGGAAATTCCCTTCTGTTTCTAGTTTACTCAAGTTTTTACCATGAATAATTGTTGGATCTTGTCAAATGCTTTTTCTGCACCTATTGATATGATCATGTGATTTTTCTTCTTCAATATGTTTATTTGATGGTTCTATGAATTGATTTTTGAATGTTGAACCAGCTTTGCATACCTGTGATAAGTTTCACTTAGTTGTGGCATATGGTTCTTCTTATAGATTTTTGGACTCACACTTTTTTCTTTTATTGATTTATTTTAGAGAGAGAGAGAAAACATGGTGGGAAGAGGCAGAAGGAGAGAGAAAGATATTACTAGGCAGACCCTGCCTGACATAGAGCTGAAACCAAGAGTTGGATGCTTAATCAGCTGTACCACCCAGGTATCCCATGGACTCACTCTTACTTTTAAATAAAGTAGAAATCTCAATGGTATAGAGCAAAGTGTTTAGATTTACAGCTTTGAAATATGAATCTGAGAGACTTCTCCCATCATGTCAGTCTGATATTTAGAACCATATGATATGAATAATATTCAGTATTTAATAACTGAATAAATGAATGATTGCATAAAATGAAGTTTGGGTGAGTAATACATTACATTTAGTATAAGTGAATTGGAATAAACATTTTTTTTTCTCCTTAAATTGAGGATATTAGAATGAAAACTCAGGGGAGAATAAAAAAAGATGGAGTAATAAATCTCAATCATGGTTGACCACTAGAATTATCTAGAGCAGATTTGTATAGATTAGTGCTTGGGATTCACCCATGAGGAAGCATGATCTCTAGGGTGGGGCCCACTTGTGATATTTTTTTAAAACTCTAGGTGATTTTAATGTGCTGACATTGGGGAGAACTCCTATTTCACAAAAGCAAAGTATATGAGTATGATAATAATTTAAGTATTTTGGGTAACAGTTACTCAGCAGTAACTGTTTCTTTAAATATTTTTTTTTTTCAATAAGGATAGATGTCTTAAAAGAAACACTGTCTCATAGTTATGGATGCTATCCACATAGCAATAGCTGATGAGAAAAAAATGTTGCTTTCTTACCATGACTCATATATAAAAAAAAATAAGGTCAGAAAATTATATATTCCAAAAGACAATGCACTAATATTCTAATCAAAACATTTCCCTCTGTGGTTCTTAACTGCAGTAGAATTCTTTTCTTTACCCCACATTAATTTGCCTTCCTAGTCGATTTTAAAAGTTTTCTAAACATTTTTTTTCACCTGACATATATTATAAAACCATTTTGTCTCCATTGCAGTTAGGAAATTTATAATCTGACTCTAAATTACTAGGGAATGTAATTTCTGGGAACCACGCCACAGAAAATAACACAATATCATTTAGCCTGTGTATTTGACTAAGGACTGTGTCTTTTTTTTCTGTTTTTTAGAAGACTTTATTTATTTATTTGACACAGAGACAGAGAGCACAAATAGGCAGAGCAGCAAACAGGGAGAGGGAAGAGATCCCAGGACTCTGGGATCATGACCTGAGCAGAAGGCAGATGCTTAACCAACTGAGCCACCCAGGGGCCCCTGAAAACTGTGTCTTTAAACTTATCTTCTTAAAAATAATGAAATACAACAAAATTTTGAGAGATGAACTTGAGGAAACTTCTTATTTGTGCTCCTTTTTTATTTTGATAATTTAGGGAAGGAAACACAGAAAACACAATTTGGTATTTTAAATCCTCAGCTACTGTTGAATCATTTCTGAGTTAGTTAACATTGTGATAATAATAGTATTTCACCTTCTTAGTTGTATAAGACAGTATTTGAGGAGCTTGTTTTTTAATTTTAATATTTTTCAGGAAGTTACCAGTTGTGGAAGGAATGGAAAGTCTGGTGAGGTGATTCTAGGTATCCAGATAACTACATTTTAATTTTTCAAGATAAAAAGATTAGTTAGATTTTAAAAAATCTTAGGAAGACTTTGGGGTGCCTGGTGGCACAGTTGGTTAATGGTCGACCTCTTGGTTTCAGCTCAGGTCATGATCTCAGGTTCATAAGCCAAACCCCCTGTCCAACCCTCTGTGGAGCCCCATGTGGGGTCCTGGTCTCAGCCCAGAGTCTACTTCAGATTCTTCTCCCCTCCTTTTGCCCCTCCCTCTTGTGCTCTCTCTCAACTGAATAAATAAATCTTTAAAAAATAATAAAATAGAGGTTCCTGGGTGGCTCAGTTGGTTAAGCATCTTCCTTTGGCTCAGGTCATAGTCCCCAGGTCCTGGGATGGAGCCCTGAGACTGGCTCTCTGCTCAGCGGGGAGCCTGCTTCTCTCCGTTTCTCTGTTCCCCCATCCCCGTGTTCTCTCCCTCTGTCTCTCAAATGAATAAATAAAAAACGTTTTAAAAATAATTTAAAAAAAATTGGGAGACTTTAACCTTAATGGTAATGTTAATTAACGTCAGTTATTCTGTGTCAATTTCAGAAAAAGCACATCCCTAGAGAATTGATTTAATTACACTTTTGAAGTATGAAAGTCTTCACTTTCTCCTCCTTCTCCTGCTTCTGCTTCTCCTCTTCATCTTCTTCTTCCTCCTCCTCCTCTTCATCATCACTGTTATTTTTCCCTAAGAGTTGCTATGATCAACAAACTTTAAGGGCAGGAATATTTTGTTCAACTAGGTATTTTAGAAGATAACTTCTATGAAAGTTGAAATAAGAAAACACTGAGCAGAATCTTATAACTGTGTAATAGTTATAGAGTTCTTAGGCAGGGTAATAAAACAACAAGAAAAGATTATAAGTTGTACTTCATTAAAATGAAAAATATTCTTTTTCAATAGATATTATTAAGAATTTTAATGATTATTAAACCATTAAGAAAGTAGAAAACTAAGTCTCAGATGTAGAGAAAATATTTACAGTACCTATCTCTGACAAAAATTTTCAGTCCAGAGTATATGAAGACTCAAGAAGACAAAATAGACTTTAAATTAAAAACGGTTACAAGTTGGGTTGCCTGGGTGGCTTAGTCAGTTGGGTTTCTGTCTGTGGCTCAGGTCATGATCCTGGAGTTCCTGGGTTGAGTCCCGTGGTAGGCTCAGCTTCTCCCTCTCGCTCTGCCCCTGCCCCTGCTCCTTCTCTATCTCTCACTCACTCTCTCAAATAATCTTAAAAAATTTTTTTTCAAGAGACAAAGAAATACATTATATGTTAATAAAGGTTTTATACAGCAGAAAGATGTAATAATTGCCCCATTTAAGTTTTTGAGTCTGTGTCATATAGCATCTAATGACAGACCATCAAAGTATATGAAACCAAAACTGACAGAATTGTAGGGAAAAATAGGCAGTTCTATAGTAGTAGTTGAGAGATTTTAAAATGTCAGTCTCAATAACGGATATCAAACAACCACTCAGAAAATAAGTAAGGAAATACAGGACTGAAACCAACTAGATCTAACAAGAAGCATACAGAATACTGTGTCCAACAATAAAATGTACTTTCTTCTGAAGTGAACATGGAACATTTTCTATGATAAGCTATATGTTAGATCAAAAATTAAGTCTTTTTAAAAATTAACATATAATGTATTCTTTGCTTCAGGGATACAGGTCTGTGAATCATCAGTCTTACACAAGTCACAGTACTCACCATAGCACACACCCTCCCCAATTTCCATAACTCAGCCACCCTATCCCGCCCAACCCCCCAGCAACCCTCAGTTTGTTTTATGAGACTAAGGGTCTCTTATGGTTTGACTCCCTCCCCAGTCCCATTTTGTTTCATTTTTTCCTCCCTACCCCCATGACCCCCCCACCCAGCCTCTCAAATTCCTCATATCAGAAAGATGATATAATAATTATCTTTCTCTAATTGACTTATTTCGCTCAGCATAATACCCTCCAGTTCCAACCACATCGTTGCAAATGGCAGGATTTTTCTCTTTTTCGTGGCTGCATAGTATTCTGTTTGTGTGTGTGTGCGCATGTGTACACCACATCTTCTTTATCCATTCATATGTTGATGGACATCTAGGTTCTTTATATAGTTTGGCTGTTGTGGACACTGCTGCTATAAAACATTTGGGTCCATATGCTCCTTTGGATCATTACATTTGTATCTTTAGGATAAATGCCCAGTAGTGCAATTGCTGGGTCATAGGGTAGCTCTATTTTCAACTTTTTGAGGAATCTCCATACTGTTTCCAGAGTGGCTGCACCAGCTTGCATTCTCACCAGCCATCTATGAGGTTTCTCCTTTCCCTGCATCCTCACTAACATCTGTCATTTCCTGATTGTTAATTTTAGCCATTCTGACTGGTGTGAGGCGGTACTGGTTTTGATTTGTATTTCCCTGATGCTGAGTGATGTGGAGAACTTTTTCATGTGTCTGTTGGCCATTTGGATGTCTTCTTTGGAGAAGTATCTGTTCATGTCTCTGCCCATTTCTTGATTGGATGATTTGCTCTTTGGGTGTTGAGTTTGATAAGTTCTTTTTTTTTTAAGATTTTATTTATTTATTTGACAGAGAGAGATCATAAGTAGTCAGAGAGGCAGGCAGAGAGAGAGACAGGAGGAAGCAGGCTCCCTGCTGAGCAGAGAGCCAGATGCGGGCCTCTATTCCAGGACCCTGAGATCATGACCTGAGCCGAAGGCAGAGGCTTTAACCCACTGAGCCACCCAGGCACCCAATAAGTTCTTTATTGACTTTGGGTACTAGCCCTTTATCTGATATGTCATTTGCAAATATCTTTGCCCATTCTGTCAGTTGTTTTTGGTTTTGTTGATGGTTTTCTTTGTTGTGCAGAAGCTTTTTATCTTGATGAAGTCCCAATAGTTTATTTTTGCCCTTGCTTCCCTTGTCTTTGGCAATGTTTCTAGGAAGAAGTTGCTGTAACTGAGATCACAGAGGTTGCTGTCACTGTTCTTCTAAAAGATTTTGATAGATTATTGTCTCACATTGAAGTCTTCATCCATTTTGAGTCTGTTTTTGTGTGTGGGTATAAGGAAAATAGTCCAGTTTCATTCTTCTGCATGTGGCTCTCCAATTTCCCAATGCCATTTGTTGAAAAGACTTTCATGAACAGCCAGTTCTCTATAGAAGACATACAAATGACTAAAGACACATGAAAAAATGTTCATCATCATTAGCCATCAGGGAAATTAAAATCAAAACCACATTGAGATACCACTTACACCAGTTAGAATGGCCAAAATTAACAGAACAGGAAACAAGTGTTGGAGAGGACATGGAGAAAGGGAAACCCTCTTACACTGTTGGTGGGAATGCAGGTTGGTGCAGCCAATTGGGAAAACAGAATGGAGATTCCCTAAAAAATTAATAAAAGAGCTACCCTATGACCCTGCAATTGCACTACTGGGTATTTATCCCAAAGATGCAGATGTAGTGAAAAGAAAGGTCATATGTACCTCAGTATTCATAGCAGCAATGGCCACAATCACCAAACTGTGGGAAGACTCAAGAAGCCCTTCAACAGATGAATGGATAAAGAAGATGTGGTACATATATACAATGGAATATTACACCTCCAACAGAAAGGATGAATGCCCAACTTTTGTATCAACATGGACGGGACTGGAGGAGATTATGCTGAGTGAAATAAGCCAAGCAGAGAAAGTCAATTATCATATGGTTTCACTTACTTGTGGAGCATAAGGAATAACATGGAGAACAGTAGGAGAAGGAAAGGAAATGTGACCTGTGGTAAATCAGAGAGGGAGACAAAGCATGAGGGGCTGTGGGCTCTGAGAAACAAACTTAGGGTTTTGGAAACAAGGGGTGTGAGGGGATGTGTGAGCCTGGTGATGGACATTAAGGAGGACACGTATTGCATGGAGCAGTGGGTGTGGTTCATAAATGATGAATCTTGGATACTGAAAATATAAAACAAGTTATTAAATAAACCAAACTGCCTTTTATTCCATTGGACATTCTTTGCTGCTTTGTTGAAGATTAGTTGACCATAGAGTTGAGGGTCAATTTCTGGGCCATCTATTGTGTTCCACTGATCTATAATCTGTTTTTGTGCCAGTACCATACTGTCTTGATGATTACAGCTTTGTAATAGAGCTTGAAGTATGGAATTGTGATGCTGCCAACTTTGGTTTTCTTTTGCAACAGTCCTCTGACTATTCATTCTTTTCTTGTTCCATATAAATTTTAGAATTATTTCTTCCATTTATTTGAAAATACTTGATGGTATTTTGATAGGGATTGCATTAAATGTGTAGATTGCTCTATGTACTATAGACATTTTCACATTTGTTCTTGGAATCCATGAGCATGGAAAGCTTTTCCATTTCTTTTTGTCTTCCTCAATTTCTTTCATGTGTACACTATAGTTTCCTGAGTACAGATTCTTTGGTTAGATTTATTCCTAGGTATCTTAAGGTTTTGGGTGCAGTTGTAAGTGTGATCAACTCCTTAATTTCTCTTTCTTCTCTCTTGCTGTTGGAGTGTAGAAATGCCACTGGTTTCTGTGCATTGATTTTATATCCTGACACTTTACTGAATTCCTGTATGAGTTATGGCAGTTTTGGAGTGGAGTCTTTTGGGTTTTCCACATAAAGTATCATATCATCTGCAAAGAGTGAGAGTTTGACTTCTTCTTTGCTGATTTGGAAGCCTTTTATTTCTTTTTGTTGTCTGATTGCTAAGGTTAGGACTTCTAGTACTATGTTAAATAGCAGTGGCAATAGTGGACAATCCTGCTATGTTCCTGACCTTAGAGGAAAAGCTCTCAGTGTTTCCCGATTGATAATGATATTCACTGTGTATTTTTCATAGATGGCTTTTATGATACTGAAGTATATGCCATATATCCTTATACTGTGAAGAGTTTTGATCTAGAAGGGATGTTGTACTTTGTCAAATGCTTTTTCAGCATCTACTGAGATTATCATATGGTTCTTGTTCTTTCTTTTATTAATGTACTGTATCACGTTGATTTATTTACAAATGTTGAACCAACTTTGCAGGTCAGGAATAAATTCCACTTGGTTGTGGTGAATAATCCTTTTATGTACTGTTGGAACCTATTTGCTAATATTTTGGTGAAAATTTTTAATCTTTGTTCATTGAGGATATTGGTCTGTAATTCTCCTTTTTGATGGGGTCTTTGGTTTTGGGATCAAGATAATGCTGGCCTCATAAAATGAGTTTGGATGTTTTCCTTCTATTTCTATTTTTTGGAACAGTTTCAGGAGAATAGGTATTAGTTCTTCTTTAAATGTTTGGTACAATTCCCCTGGGAAGCTGTCTGGTCCTTGGCTCTTGTTTGTTGGGTGATTTTTGAGGACTGTTTCAATCTCTTTACTGATATGTGTCTGTTCAGGTTTTCTATTTGTTCCTGGTTCAGTTTTGGTGGTTTATATGTCTCTAAGAATGTATTCATTTTTCCAGATTGTCAAATTTGGTGATGTATAGTTGCTCATAATATGTTTTTCTTCTAAATAATAACTTATTTTTATTTTTTCAGTGTTCCAAGATTCATTGTTTATGCCCCACACCAGTGACCCATGCAATACGTGCCCTATTTAATACCCACCACAGCTCACTCATTCCCCCACACCCCTTCCTTCAAAAACCCTCAGTTTGTTTCTCAGAGTCCAAAGTCTGTCATCCTTTATCTCCCTCTCTGATTAACCGCAGTTCACATTTTCTTTCCTTCTCCTACTGTCCTCGATGTTATTCTTTATGCTCCACAAATAAGTGAAACCATATGATACTTGACTTTCTCTGCTTGGCTTATTTTACTCAGCATAATGTCCTCCATTCCCATCCATGTTCCTACAAAAGTTGGGTATTCATCCTTTCTGATGGAGGCCAAATATTCCATTGTATGTATGGACTGTACTTCTTTTTTTCTTCTAAAGATTTTATTTATTTATTTGACATAGAGAGAAATCACAAGTAGGCAGATAGGCAGGCAGAGAGAGAGAGGAGGAAGCAGGCTCCCTGCCGAGCAGAGAGCCCAATGTAGGCCTGGATCCCAGGACCCTGGGATCATGACCTGAGCCGAAGGCAGAGGCTTTAACCCACTGAGCCACCCAGGCGCCCTGGACCATACTTCTTAGTCCATTTGTTTGTTGAAGGGCTTCTTGACTTTTTCCATAGTTTGGTGACTGTGGCCATTGCTGCTATGAATACTGAGGTATATATGGCCTTTCTTTTCACTATATCTGCATCTTTGGCGTAAATACCCAGTCGTGCAATTGCAGGGTCACAGGGTAGCTCTTTAATTAATATTTTAGGAAATCTCCACTCTATTTTCCCAATTGGCTGTACCAATTTGCATTCCTACCAATTGTGTAAGAGGGTTCCCCTTTCTTCATATCCTCTCCAACACTTGTTGTTCCTGTCCTGTGAATTTTGGCCATTCTAACTGGTGTAAGGTGGTATCTCATTGTGGTTTTGATTTGAATTTCCCTGATGGCTAATGATGACGAACATATTTTCATATGTCTGTTAGCCATTTGTATGCCTGCTAAGGAGAAGTGTCTGTTCATATCTTCTGTCCACTTTTTTATGTGATCATCTTTTTTTGGGATGTTGAGTTTGAGGAGTTCTTTATAGATTTTGGATATCAGTCCTTTGCTGTAGTGCTATTTGTGAATATATTCTCCCATTCTCTGCCTGTTTCTTTGTTTTGCTGACTGTTTCTTTTGCTGTGCAGAAGCTTTTTATTTTGACAAAGTCCCAAAAGTTCATTTTCTCCTTTGTTTCCTTTGCCTTTGGAGATGTTTTGAAAGAAGTTGCTGTGGCAGATGTCAGTGAGGTTACTGCCTATGTTCTTCTCTAGGATTTTGATAGATTCCTGCCTTATGTTGAGGTTTTATCTATTTCGAGTTTATCTTTGTGTGTGGTACAAAAGAATCGTTGAATTTCATTCTTCTAAACGTAGCTGTCCAATTTTTCCAGCACCATTTATTGAAGAGACTGTCTTTTTACCACTGGATAATTTTTCCTACTTTGTCGAAGATTATTTGACAATAGAGTTGAAGGTCCATATTTGGATTCTCTACTCTGTTCCATTGGTCTATGTGTCTATTTTTGTGCCATTACCACACCATTTTGGTGATCACAGCCTTGTAATAAAGCTTGAAATCAGGTAATGTGATGCCCCAGCTTTGTTTTTCTTTTTCAACATTACCTTAGCAATACGAGGTCTTTTCTGGTTCCATATAAATTTTAGTATTGTTTGTTCTAGCACGATGAAAAATGTTGGTGGAATTGTGATCAGGATGGCACTGAAAGTATAGATTTTTATTTTTCTGATCCATGAGCATGGAATGCTTTTTCATCTTTTTGTGTCTTCTTCAATTTCTTTCTTGAGTCTTCTCTAGTTCCTCGAGTACTGATCCTTTACTTCTTTGGTTAGGTGTATTCCAACATATCTTATGGGTTTTAGTGCTATAGTAAATGCAATCGATTATCTAGTTTCCCTTTATCGATTATCTAGTTTCCCTTTATATATTTTCATTGTTAGTGTATAAAGACACAATTGATTTCTGTGTATTGATTTTGTATTCTGCCACATTACTGAATTGTTGTATAAATTTTAGTAGTTTGGGGGTAGATTCTTTTTGGTTTTCTACAGAAAGTATCGTGTCATCTGTGAAGAGAGAGCGTTTGACTTCTTCTTTGCCAATTTGAATACCTTTTTATTTCTTTTTGTTGTCTGATTGTTCTTTCTAGGAATTCTAACACTATGCTTAATAATAGCGGCAAGAGTGGGCATCCTTGTCTTGTTCCTGATCTCAGCTTTTCTCCACTGAGAATGGTATTCATTGTAGTTTTTTTTTGTAGATTTTATGAAGTTGAGGAATTCTCCCTCTATCTCTGTACTTTGAAGAGTTTTAACCAGGAACTGATGCCATATTTTGTTAAATTTTTTCTGCATTAATTGAGAGGACCATATGATTCTTCTTTCTTCTCTTATTGTTTTGTTCTATCAAATTGATTGATTTGTGAATGTTGAACCACACTTATATCCCAGGGATAAATCCCACCTGGTCATGGTGGATAATATTTTAATGTACTATTGTTTACTATTAGCTAGGATCTTGTTGAGAATCTTGGCATCCATATTTATTAGGGGTATTGGTCTGAAATTCTCCTTTTTGATGGAGTCTTTGCTTTGTTTGGGGATTAAAAGAATGCTGGCTTCCTAGAAAGAGTCTGGAAGTTTTTCTTCTGTTTCTGTTTTTTGAAAGAGCCTCAGAAGAATAGGTACTATTTCTTCTTTGAATGTTTGGTAGAATTCCCCAGGGGAATCTGTCAGGTCCTGGGCTCTTATTTTTTGGGAGGTTTTTGATCACTGCTTCAATCTCATTACTAGATATTGGTCTATTCAGGTTGTCAGTTTTTTTCTTGTTTCCGTATTGAAAATTTATAGGTTTCCAGGAATGCCTGCATATCTTCTAGGTTGTTTAACTTATTATCATATAACTGTAGTTAATAATTTCTGATGTTTGTTTTACTTCCTTGGTTTAGTCATGATCTCTCCCCTTTCATTCATACTTTTATTAATTTGGGTCCTTTTTTGGATTAGTTTGGCCAATGGTTTATCAACCTTATTAGTTCTTTCAAAGAATCAGCTTAAGTTTCATTAATGTGTTCTACTTTATCTCTAGTTTCAAATTCATTGATCTCTGCTCTAATCTAAATTATTTCCCTTCTTGTGCATGGTGTTTGCTTAATTTTTTGTAGATTTTCCTGTTCCTTAAGGGGTAAAGAGAGTTGGTGTATTTGGGATTTTTCAGTTCTTTGAGAGTGGCTGGATGGCTATGTATTTCCCTACAGGATCGCCTTTGCTGTATCCCACAGGTTTGGACTGATGTGCCATCATTCTCATTGGTTTCCATGAATTGTTTAAGTTTTTCTTTGATTTCCTGGTTGATCCAAACATTCTTGAGCAGGATAGTGTTTAGGTTCAAAATGTTTGAATTCCTTCCAAAGTTTTTCTTGTGATTGAGTTCCAATTTCAAGGCATTGTGGTCTGAGAATATGCAGGAAATAATCTCAATCTTTTGGTATCAGTTGAGCCCTGATTTGTGACCCAGCATGTGGTCTATTCTGGAAAAATTTCCATGTTCACTTGAGAAAAAAATGAGTATTCTGTTGTTGTAGGGTGGAATGTTCTGAATATATCTATGAGGTCCATCTGGTCCAATATATCATTCAAAGACTGTTTTATTGTTGATTTTCTGTTTAGATGATCTATTGCTGAAAGTGGCATGTTAAGATCTCCTACAATTAATGTATTCATATAAATATGACTCTTTATTTTGCTTAACAGTTGGCTTATATAGTTGGCTGTTCTCATGTTGGGAGCATAAATATTTATTAAAGATTAGACTCTAGGAATGATGTAGTATCCTTTTGTATCTCTGACTACAATATTTAGATTAAAATCTAATTTATGTGATATGCAATCATTACCCCAGCTTTCTTTTCAGACCCGTTGGCATGAAAGATGGTTCTGCATGCCCTCACTTTCAGTCTGGATGTGTCTTTAGATTCAAAATGTGTCTCTTGAAGACAGCATATGGACTGGTCCTGTGGTTTTATCCAGTCTGCAATCCTGTGCTGTTTTATAGGAGCATTGAGGCTGTTCATGTTGGGAATGATTTTTGAAAGATACCTTTTTATTGACATCATGTTGCCTGTGGAGTCCTTGTTTCTATAGATTGCCTCTGTAAATTTCTGTTCTGTGTTATTCTTGGGTTCTTTCTTTTTTTAGATAACTCCCTTAATATTTCTTTTTTTAAAAAGATTTTATTTATTTATTTGACAGAGAGGGATCACAAATAGGCAGAGAGGTAGGCAGAGAAAGGGGGGGGCGAAGCAGGCTCCCCACTGAGCAGAGTACCGGATGTGGGACTCCATCCCAGGACCCTGAGATCATGACCTGAGCAGAAAGGCAGAGGCTTTACCCTCTGAGCCACCCAGGCGCCCCTCCCCCCCTTAATATTTCTTGTAGTGCTGGTTTGGTGGTTATGTAATCTTTTAAACCCTTGTTGGCCCTGGAATCTCTTTATCTTTCCATTCATGTCATATGTCAACATTGCTGGATAGAGTATCCTTGACTACATATTTTTTTTCATTTAGTGCCGTTAATATGTCTTGCCAGCCCTTTCTGGCTTATCAGGTTTCTGTGGACAGGTCTGATGTTATTCTGATGGTCCTCCCTCTGTATTTAAGGGATCTCTTGACCCTAGCTGCCCTTAAGACACATTCTTTGATTTTATGATTCATGAATATCACAATTATGTGCCTTGAGGTTTTTCTAGCCTCATTCATCTTGAGGGGTGTCCTCTCTGCCTCTAGGACACAAACACTTGTTTCATTCCCCAGGTTTAGGGAAATTTTCATCCAGGATTTTTTCAATTATATCTTCTAGTCTCTCTCTATCTCTCCCCTACCTCAGAGATCCCAATAATTCTGATATAGGAGCATTTTATGGCATCATTTTTTCCCCTAATTCTGTTTTCATGGGATTTTAGCTGTTTGTTCCAAGACTTCTCCTGTTCCTCCTTCTCAATCAATCCGTCTTCTAAATCACTAATGAAATCTTCTGCTTCACGTAACCTAGCTATTAGAGTATTTAGATTAGATTGGATCTCATTGATAGCATTTTTAATTTCTGCCAGGTCAGCTTTCACTTCTGACCTTAGAGCTTCTATCTTGCCACTAATGATCTTTTCAAACTTAGCCATTGCTTGGATAATTGCTACCCTGAATGCTATTTCTGTCATATTGTTTATGTCCATATCCAGTAGTTCTGTGACAGAGGTTGCAGTCTCTGGGTTTTTTCTTCTGTTGGATGTTCCTCCTCTAAGTCATTTTGGTGAGGGGTGGTTAAGGGGATGTATAGCTACATATATCAACCACGATCCAGGCAAGTTGCCTGTTGGAAGGTTTTAAAGGAATCTGAAGGTACCACCAAAAAGAAAGAAGAAATAAAAAAGGGAGAGAAGAAGAGATAAAAAAGAAGAAAAAAACCCAGCAAAATAGGTCCAAAAGGTAGGATTTATATCACAAAAAAACAAAAAATAATAAACAAAAAGACTGTCAAAAGTAAAAGGAAAAAAAAAAGTAAATCCCAACCCAAACGATCCCCAAGAATAAGATTTATATAGTACATAGACAAAAATAAATACACAAAAACACTGCCAGAATAATAATTTTTTTTTTTTTTCAGAATAATAATTTAAGAGGTGGTTACAAACCTTTGGTGTGGGCGAGGAAAGTATTTCTGTTCCTCCTTGGTGTATCTTGTTGTTATAAGACTCAACTTTCTAGAGATATGGGGAAATTAAAACTGGTTTACATATAGGGTTATTATTGAATAGGAAAGAAGGATTACCTTGAATCTATATGTATATTACAAAGAAAGAAAGAAAGATCAAAGAAAGAAAGAAATAAAGAAAGAAAGAAGAAGGAAACAGAAAGAAGAAAGAAAGAAAGAAAGAAGAAAGAAAGAAGAAAGAAAGAAAGAAAGAAAGAAAGAAAGAAAAGAAAGAAAGAAAGAAAGAAAGAAAGAAAGAAAGAAAGAAAGAAAGAAAAGAAAGAAAGAAGAAAGAAAGAAGAAAAAAGAAAAAGAAACACAGGTACATGCATGGAAAAAGTGCAAGTTAAAGAGTTATTATGAAATTTTGTATTGAACATCAAGTTGTAATAAGTAGGTTAAAAAAATAAAAGAACAAGAATCATGAGAATGAATTTCAAATTAAAAAAAATGAAAAATGAAAAATTTAAAAAGAAATGAAAAGAAAAGCTGCATCTATAAAATATACATTTTGGGGGGCAGTACCAGTAGTTTAATGTATTGTTTTTTTCCCCAGATTTTGGGGTTTTACAGTTTTATGGAGACCCTTTGGTGCTTGTCCTCTTGTTCTTTGGGGGGAGGGGCATGCTGTGTTGTTTTTCAGTCAGTCTTGCTTGGGCTGAGTCACCCTGCCCCCCTATGAAGGGGCTGGGCTCTATGCAAACTGGTTTTCCAGGCTTTTGTTCTCTGGAAGTTTTTGTTCTTTGTGGGTTTTTTTGGGTTTTGGAGAGTCAGAGCAAAGTAAGCTGTTTGCACCCTAACCTCCTTCTTCTCAGAGAGAAGCCTCAGTCAGCTCCCCTCTGGATGGTATGGGACACACAAACTCCCCCTCTGCACTCTGCACCCTCCTGCCTTTCACAGGTAGTGTGCACCCCCAGTCACCAGCCATAATATCTCCTGAGGCCCCGCTTGTCTCTGCACCCATGTGCCACAGAAACCACGAGTGATATTGGTTTGGGTGAGCCTGCCATTGCCAGACTGCTTTCTGGAGCTCACACCCATCCTGGGTGCCCTTGGACCCATCGGTCCTGCATGTTGCACAGAAGGCTGAGAGCCGACAGGCCTTTGGCACTGGCAGAGTGTGCCCAGCCTGAGTGGTGGTGTTAGCAGTGGAAAACCATTGGCTCAGGAACCACAGATTGGACTCCCTGCCAGGATCACTCAGGCATGGTTGAGTGCCAGCTGCAGCCATCCCCAGTAAAGCAGTTTAGGTCCCTGCCCATTGCTCTCTGATTCCACTAGTTACCCCTTAAAACCTTTTGTTTTCGAGTGCTTTTAACCAGAATCCCGAGTTGATGCTGGGGTCGCTTCTAGTAGCTCCCTTCCCCCTCTGTTTATCCTCTGAAATCAGTCCAAGGGCTCCTGCTCCACTTTACCTCTCCGCTGATGCTTTCTGCCCCCGTAGAGAGCCAGAAGTGTGTCGTTTTACATCTCAGGCTGATTTCATGGGTGTTCAGAGTGTTAGATATTTAGGTCACTTCAGGGGACTGGTTGAAATAGGGTCTCCTACTTCAATGTCATCTTGGTCCCCTCTCCTCACTTATAATATGTTCTTAAAATTGTTCATGTTTCTTCGGTTTTGGTTGTGATCTCTCCTCTTGCTTTCATGATTTTATTAATTTGGGTCCTTTCTCTTTTCTTTTTGATAAGTCTGGCCAGAGGTTTGTCCATCTTGTTAATTCTTTCAGTGAACCAGCTCCTAATTGCATTGATCTGTTCTACTGTTCTTTTGGTTTCTATTTCATTGATTTCTGCTCTGATCTTTATTGTTTGTCTTCTCCTGCTGGGTGTAGGCTTTCTTTGCTGTTCTATCTCCAGTTCCTTTAGGTGTAGGGTTAAGGTGTGTACCTGAGACCTTTCTTGTTTCTTGAGAAAGGCTTGTATTGCTATATACTTTCTCAGGATCGCCTTTGCTGTGTCCCAAAGATTTTGAACAGTTATGTTTTCATTTTCATTTGTTTCCATGAATTCTTTAAAATCTTTAATTTCCTGATTGACCCATTCATTCATTAGTTTAGCCTCCACTTATTTGAGTTCTTTCCAACTTTCTCCTCTTGTGGTTAAGTTCTAGTTCCAAAGCAGTGTGGTCTTACAATATGCAGGAAATGATCACAATCTTTTGGCACTGGTTGAGGCCTGATTTGTAACCCAGGATGTGATCTATTCTGGAGAATGTTCCATGTGCAGTACAGAAGAATGTGTATTTTGTTGCCTTGGGATGGAATGTTCTAAATATATCTATGATGTCCATCTGGTTCAGTTTGTAATGTAAAACCTTTATTTCCTTGTTGATCTTTTGTTTAGATGATCTATCCATGTCAGTGAGGGGGGTGTTGAAGTCCCCTATTATCGTTGATGTGTTTCTTTGATTTTGTTATTGATTTGGTTTATATAATTGGCTGCTCCCATGTTAGAGACATAGGTATATAAAATTGTTAGATCTGGTTTATGTATCACCTTTTAAGTATGATATTGTGTTCTTTCTCATCTCTTAGTATAGCCTTTGGCTTAAAAATCTAATTTTATGATGTAAGGCTTGCCACCTAAGCTTTCTTTTGATGCCCATTGGCATGGTAAATTGTTTTACACCCCATTACTGTAAATCTGGAGCTATTTTTGGGTCTAAAATGAGTTTCTTGCAGACAGCATATCAATAGGTCTTTTTTTTTTTATATCCATTCTGGTACCCTGTGTCTTTTGATCAGGTCATTTAGCCCATTTACATTCAGGGTAATATTGAAATATATAAATTTAGTGCCGGTGTATTTCCTATAAGGTGAATGTTACTGTATATTGTCTTTGTTCCTTTCTGGTCTGCTACTTTTAGGCTCTCTCTTTGCTTAAATGATCCCTTTCAATATTTCCTGTTGCTGAGGATGTGTATTATATCTGCTTTGCCATTTTGATTGGAATGTGATAATAAATTCATTAATTTTTTAGCAAGTATCTGACAATATGATAGATTTGCTTATAATTATACTATAAACAGAGAACAAGACCCACACCTCCAAAGGTTTAATATTTAGCATATCATGGTCACCTACCTGACATTTTAGAAATCTTCCTGATTTCAAATATATTATTTTGTATTCTTCCAGAGAAATATCTTGAAATTCTGATATCCAGATGAAACTATTATTGTGACTGTCTTAACATTATGTAATTCTACTTTGGATATCATATCACATATATTTGAAATTAAGGACTAAAAATTGTTGCCCAGAAATTTATAGCTTATTTTCCATGCAAGTATTATCCAACTATTTAGCCATATCTGATTGCCCCATTCAGTTAATTTAAACTTAATGTCCACTCACGTTCATCATTTATCAGGCACTCATTTGAATTACAGTGAGTGAGGAGCACTGGTATTCATTCTGGAAAATACATTTCAGTGAAAGGCAAGAGGTCATGACTATAGAAAGGGTGCTTAAAAGGGCATCATCATAAAAATGAAGAAAAAAGTATTTTCAGAAATTGTTACTCACATTAAAGTATTAGAGTATAATATAAAGCTTTACTATCTGGATGATCCCACCTATTTTCTTTGAGTACACATCATCCAAATGTTACAGAGGTAATCAACTTTATAACCTTGATATCTTTTTATATGTGATCTCCTTTAATTATTTAAGGAAGACAAATAGGCAAGAAAAAAATAAAAGAAGAAATGGTAAAACAGGTATTCTCAGATTCGATAAATATGCTATTAAGAGAATTACATTCTATTTATGTCTATTTATTCTTATACTGAGTTCATTTATTCTCCATTAATTGCCACAGATCATCAACATAACTAAAAAATGATTTAATTCAATTTATTTTAATTACCAAAAGCTAAGATTTTCCCAGTAATATTGATATGTTCTTTTATTAAATACTCTGCACTTGTTTTTATTGGAGGGCAGAAGCAACAGTTGGGCAAAATCTTTGAAAATTTGGGCAACATTTTTGAAAAGATTTTTGCTATCATACATTGGATAAAGAACACATGGTTGTATAAATATAGGTAAAAAAAATAAAAGCCAATCATTACTCCAATTGGCAGTAACTGTACTAACTTGCTTGATAAAGGCCTGAAGATCAAATCAATCTTTAAGCTATTAGTTTGTGGGGGCATCTGGGTGGCTCAGATGTTTAAGTGTCTGCCTTTGGCTCAGATCATGATCCCAGGGTTCTGGGATCAAGCCCTGCATTGACCCTGTATCAAGCCCACATTGGGTTCCCTGCTCAGTGGGGATCTTGCTTCTCCCTCTCTTACTGTTCCCTCTGCTTGTGCTTTCTTGCTCTCTCTGTCAAATAAATAAATAAAATCTTAGAAAAAAATTTTAACGTGAACTATTGGTTTGTGAGCTAAATAGGTGAATACAAAGATTCAAGTAACAGGTAGAGTGACTTTGGGACCCAGGTTTATCTGATTCCATTGATTAGGCAGTAGAGATTGTGATTCTCTTTCCTGCTGTGCTTAAAGGCTGGAGGGCAAAGACAGAGGGTCACCCTTCCACTAAACACATCAGTAATGGCTCTCAGAAATCATGAAGCTGAGACATCGTTCAGTGAATTTACTTTTAGGTAAAGAATTTTCTAGAGGTAAAGGTAGAACTTTATATATTGTCTGCTTCTTGAAAGTGACCACACAGCCATGGAATCTATCAGGAACCATTCTTGTGACTCAGATGTGCTTAGATGCACAGCGGAAAAGAAATAGCAACTTAGGTTAATTGTCACTCTGTAGTGTAAAATGTGCAGATGTCATCAAAATATTAAGGATAACGCCAAGCTGCTTGACACTTCTCCTATCCAGAGGTAGATACCCCCCTCCCCCCGCCCTTGAATGTGGGCTTCCATATGACTGCATTGAGCAATGCGATATAGTGGAAGTGTAGCTATGACAGGTCCAAGCCTTGCTTTTAAGAAGACTAGAGACTCCCTTGGCCTTTTGTAGTCCTGGGCTATCATGTAAGAAGAATCTTCTGTGGTGCAAATGTTTCCTGCCGAAACAAATGGAGAAGTCCTGAGATTTGATGAGAAGAGGGCTCCAGCCAAGCCCAGGCTTCTAACTATCCATGCCTATGCACCAAAGATATGAAGCTATCTTGGGCAATCAAGACAAGTGGAGCTTCTAGTTGAATATCGCTGAGCGACATTCAATAATACATAGAATAGAGGAATCACCCATAGGTCTCTCTTGCTTAAGTTCTTGGCCCCTTGAATTGTGAGATATTAAAATTATTGTTTGTCATCACTAAAATTTAGAGCAGTTTGTTACACAGCTGTAGATAACCAGAGGAGATACTCATTTTGTATTTGATTTTTTTGAATTTAATGAATTACATTTATTAGAAAGAATATATGTGCAAATTCTAAGACTAAAGACAAATTCTATTTATATATATATATATATTCTTTAAATTTTTGGAACAGCTAAGACTAACCAGTCAGAGTAAGGGTAGGAACCAGAAGAAAAAACATTTAATGTGAAATTAGGAAAAGACCTCAGTATTAACAACAACAGCAATCTTATTGCTAGATGTATTAATTATATTGATTGCAGCTGACTGGCTAAAGAACACTGTCTCTATGATGCAATAACATTTTGTTTCTTCCAAATGATAGATTACCTTTAATTATATGATAATTATAACTCAATGGCATTTGTTTTGTCCATCTACTTGCTTTTAAGTACAGACCATGTAAGACTATCTAAAGATCTGTCTCAGTTTGACTACTTTAAGGAAGTAAAGCATAAAATGTAAAGAGCTCATGTTTTATTTTACCCTAATATAATACTAATTGATGAAATTTATTATTCATCCTTAGTTATCCATGACAGACGTTACCAAAATTTCATTAATGGGAGAAAATGATCAAAATAGTTTTCATTTTCTGCTAAAAACACCAGCCTGCTGTCAAGAGAGCACTTACAGCTAAATGTGGCATGTAATTTTTTAAAGTTTAAAAATTTAAAAAGTTCAGATAACTTCCTCAGAAAATAGGAAGACACTAAAACTCCTTTCAGAAATTGATAAAGATCAAAATACTGAGTAGGTAGTGAAAGTCTTTATGTACCATCAAAGATTTTAATTGACTAAGTCTTCATATAAGATATTCATCAAATGACTATTTTTTATTACTTCACATGAACATGGTTACGATTAAACTAAGATAACCTTTCCATTTTGGCATGGCTTATTCAGATTCTTGGCAATTATGACTGAAAAGGTCACCTTTATTTATGCACTATATGAAAGATGCTTGTGTTTTGGTGCTTTGTCCCTGCCACTATGTCATGGTTATACCTTGGAAATTAATCATATCAAATTAACTGCTAAAGGCACACACAACAATAGCAGAAGGAAAGTTTAATATCTCATGATATTGGTATAGTTAGGAGAAAAACACATGTAAACTTGAAGAATTTCGTCTGGTTAATTAACTTGGAATCTTAATTCATCAAAACCCAAGCGTTTTGGCCATAAGGTGTGCTGATAACAGGAGTGGAAATATACTCCAGAAGGAGCAGGGGGACCTGGTGCTGTGGTAGTGTTGGCCACGTACTTATGGTGATCAGCCTGGGCAGCCACCACCATCATGCAAACTGCTGTGCACACAGCTGGTCTGGGAGTTAAGGTGAGGATTAAAACCTGTCTGCTCTGCCTCTCAGTCTGCATACACAGCAGGTCTCATCAGAACAGGAAAAAAAAATGCCCTTTTCCTTATAAGAGTTTTTCACAGTGGTTGTCTTTTTCTAACTCTTACAAAAATGACATTTTAATGGCAGTGGTGCTGGGTATATCTTTTGCAGTTTTGTGTCCAAACAGACATCTTCAGTTTTTAGTTTGATCTAGACTGAAGCACAGATGAGCAGTTTTTAAGGCAGAGGCACTTGGAGTCAGGTGATTTAGAATTGGTTCCTTGAAGCTTTGTGTAGTTGGAAGAAAGTTATTTTCGTCAGCAGCTGGATATTCCTGGATAGAAAGAAGATCAAGCTCTTAGGAGAAAGTGATAAACAGGAGCTACTTTGAGGTTTGGCAATCAAAACTGGTAAGAGGGTTAGGGCATGTTAGGGCACCATTCCCAGCAAAAAGATGGCAGAAGCATAGTCTGAGGCTAACTAACATATATATCATGGCTTGTTTCTTAGTTACTCAGAGACTGGGTGAGACTTGAGTGGGCAAGTTGCTCATCTTATATACAATATTAAAAAGTGAATAAATATTAAAGCTAGAACAAGAGGGATGCCTGAGTGGCTCAGTTGATTAAGTGTCTGCCTTCGGCTCAGGGTCATGATCCCAGGGTCCTGAAATAGAGTCCCATATTAGGTTCCCTGCTCATCAGGAAGCCTACTTCTCCCTCTGCCTGCTGCTCTCGCTGCTTGTGCTCTCGCTCTGTCTGACAAATAAGTGAATAGAATCTTAAAAAAAAAAGCTAGAACAAAAATTTTTGTACTGTGTTTCATTACTTTGTGCTCTGACAAATATTAACACTACTCATAATTGATTATGAAAATATTAAAAATATTAACCAATATTGACATCTAATATTTACATTTCCCAAGATTTTGTTGAGAGCTTTATAGTTTTAGTCTCATTTAGTCCTAATAATATCTCTGTGAGGTGAATGGTATTTTCTTATTTAGTAATTTAGGTTTAGAGAGGATAAGTCATTGTAAATACACACAGAAGTGGTAAAGGTGGGATGAACCCAAATCATAGTTTTAAAAATTACATCATCACCCTAAGATATCTTTTCTCTATGGTTAGAAATATTTTGGTGAAAACATTAAAATACACCAAGCTTGAGAAAGTTTCTTTAATGATTCTACATTTATATAAACTACAAATATTAGGTAATGTTTATGTCTTAATTTTGATTGTCTTGGAGAGAGTCAAGGATTCAAGTTCATGGCCTACCTATGTGGTGATCCCAGGAGATAACATTGAGAAAGTTTTAAGATAGAAAGAGAAAGAAACTAGTAAAAAGGTATGTTATCATCAAGTAGGTTACAGTTGTGAACTTCTACAGCTTGATCCCACTGGAGAACTCTGGAAACTAATGTAGGAAATAGTATGCCATATGGGAGAGATAAAAGGTGCATTCATTATCTGTCAGTTCTCACTAGATGTTGGTTGAGGTTATATTCCAAGGATCATTAATTCTCTAGAAGTTCTAGCCTGTTGTGTCTGGGCAGAGCAGGATTGGGAGGCCAGAAGAAGCCCTCAGTGCTGCTGGCTGATATTTGGGCCTTTTACACTGAAATTGTGTTGGCTCAGGTGACAAGATGGGACACCAGTTGCTACCACAATTAATAGTCATTTCTATTTCTTAATTCATACCTGAGAATTTTCTTGATTAATTTCTGGCAAATTATAATCTCTAAACGTCTATAGCATTTCATTTTTACCATTCTCATGAAAGTTACTAGTTACTTACCATCATGATTTCTGTACAAGTGTTCACTCTTAAAACAACAAAATGAATGAAGGCAGCTACCACATTATAGACCATGTGTTAAATCACAGACCTGGCTTTGTGTCTTCTTTTTAAGCTCTCAATATTTATACTATATCTGGATTTCATCTTCTTTTTCACTAATTTATTTGAAAGTGTAAGCCAAGATTTTGTTTTTTAAATCCCTCATTTATTCTGCATTCTCATAAATCCTTACTTAGATGGCCACTAAATTGTTTCCCACTCTGACTTCAGTTCTGAGAATCAGACTTGTATTGTAGTTCAACATCTGACCTTCAGAATTTTGAATCTTATCAGGATAAGATCAGGCTGTTCATTTTATATGGCATCTGCTAGATGTTACTCCACTCACCACTTTTCTTCACCCTTCTCTGTGCCTCAGGAGACTGGTACATATGTTCTACATTGAGGGACCCCTTATTCTCTCATATCTGGTTGCATTCTGCCTTTGGGAAGAATTGCCAGGGATCACATGAGAGAGAAGGGAGAAGTCAGGATATTCCTTCCTCTGGGTCCTACCTTCTGAATCACCACTGGCCAGCTGAGTCCTGCTCCCCTTCAGAGGCCTAGTTCTTCTGGCTCTTTCCATATCTTAGTTCTGAAAAGTGCTTTCTCTTGTTGTCATTTTAGGCTTTAGCCTGAGCAGAGACCCATTGTTTCTATCCCAGATATATTAAATTGTAGCTAGAGTTTT
Source organism: Spilogale gracilis (assembly GCA_004023965.1). NCBI lineage: Eukaryota > Metazoa > Chordata > Mammalia > Carnivora > Mephitidae > Spilogale > Spilogale gracilis. The sequence goes on from PITA01013232.1 coordinate 26,085, forward strand.
ACCCACTCCTTGGCCACGTTTTTATAAGTGACAGATAATCTCAATTAAATTCTCCTCAAATTACTAAATTTGAGCATGCCATTTCTTTCCCAAAAAATATGCCAGACTGATAAGCCAACTAATGAATACTTTTTTCTTCTCTTAATTACATTGCCATATTTCCATTTCCTTTTTTCTTTTTTAAAGATTTTATTTATTTGACAGAGAGAAACACAGCCAGAGAGAGAACACAAGCAGTGTGAGTGAGAGAGGGAGAAGCAGGCTTCCCGCCAAGCAGGGAGCCCGATGTGGGGCTCAATCCCAGGTCTCTGGGATCATGACCTGAGCCGAAGGCAGTCGCTTAACCAACTGAGCCACCCAGGCGCCACCATATTTCCAGTTCTGAAAAAGAAACAATCATCTTGAATGTCTTTCTTTCTCTGTTTACTTTGGATTACCAATCACCGAATCACTCTTATTCTGAACATAACTAACTGCCTTATCTTGTTTCTCATTCTAGTACATTGTAATATTTAAATTAACAAAATAAGTTCTATATTGTGTCTGCAAATTCCAATTTCTCAACTTTACAGTATCTTATACTTCTAAATTATAAAGTTGATATTTTATCAGTGTTTTTTAGAGACTTTTTATTATAAAAAATAAAAAGCATTTATAAAATAAAATGTTCCCTTTATATACATAAAAAAATTCTGTAGTACTCAAATTACTTGTACAAAACTCAGTGCTGAAAAATACTGAAATTCAGTATATATCTTCTCAATTTGTCTTGTTTCATTTTTCCTACACATCTTAGTCCTTCCCTCTTTTAGCTTATGACTCCTATGCATAAGTCATTTACTCTTTGTTCTTTGATGGTGAATGGTATTTTTAATAAAAAGTTTTACATTTTTACTGAGACTGGGTGGCTCAGTCAGTTAAGTGTCTGCCTTCAGCTCAGGTCATGATTCAGAGTCCTGGGATCGAGTTCTGCATAGGGCTCCCAACTCAGCAGAAAATCTGCTTCTCCCTCTACCACTACCCCCTGCTTGTGATCTCTCTCTCTCTTTCTCTCTCTCTTAAGATATATCTCTCTCAAATAAATATAAACTTAAAAAAAACTTTACATTGGTTCAAAATAATTGAAGAGATATTTTCACCTAATACTTAAAATTTCATATAATTACTGATATCTAATCAGTATCCTAGAGCAGCAGTTCTTTCCTTGAATTGGCTGTTACCATCAAAATGGGGAGGTTGGTTGTTTTTGTTTATAGTGGTTTAGAATTTCCATTTTTTAGGTTTTTTTTTTTACATCTTACTTTCAAGTTCATTAATTATGGGGGGGAATACTACAAAATAATAGGAAAGATGATACCCCAACAATACATAGCAATTAACTTACCTAGATATATCTAGCAATATAGTTTGGAAATGTATAAAATTAAAACCTGTAGAGTTATAAACTTTCAGAAAAGGACAAATTCACAACCATGTATAAAGCAAGAGCTTAAAAAATTACAAGCAAAAATTTATACACATTTATCAGAAACAGATGAATCAAGTGTATTAATCTGTTTTTTAATTTTATTAAAAGTTCTTTTACTTGATATGGTTGATATACAACATTACATTAATTTTCTATTTATTTGGTTTTAATTGTGATTCCATTGCTAAAGATTTGGATAAAATAGATCTAAAGTGGCACCTAATATCTGTAATTTCCAAAAAAATCCTGTAGTATATTTGTCCATCGTAGTTTGGGAATCACGGTTCTGTTAAAAGCTCATATACTTAAATCTGTCTATGATCTGGCCAGGTAATCTGGAAATCTCAGTCACCTAATTACTGAAAATAATGTTGAGATATTGAGAAGGTATGTAAAGTCCCATTTATGGGTTTACATTTAAGATGTAGACATGTAAATAGAGAATGAGAAACTTTGACTTAATTAGGTACTCCCAAAGATGGCTCGCAAATTTTATTATACCAGTTCAAGAGTTGAGTGTTTTGTTGTTATTGATCATCAAATGCTGATTGTACTGAGCAACAAAGAGGAAGTATAACAAATGTGTGAAATGGCAACCTCCAATTCTCATGATTGCTGGAATCAACATGCCAGAGTCCATTGCCTGGCATGAAACTTTTCACTGATTTGCAAAAACTCCCCTTTTGTAAAAATGGAAATTAATGTTACCTATTTGTAGGATTTGGGGGAGAATGTGTGTAAATCACTGGCTCAGAGTAGACAATAAAAAATTTTATTCTCCTGCAGAAATACATAATCTAATTAGGAAGCCAAGGCAGAGAAACACAAAATAATTAATTATATTGCAATGTGGTCGGGTCAGTGAAGAACTTCTCAGTGTGGGTTCAGCCAGTTTCTCCCTCCTACACATCAGATTTTCTCATCTACCTAGGGGAGATAATCAAAAGAGGTTGAGTTCAACAATAGGTTTTTCTGCTGTTCCTATGGCAACCAACTGAAAATAATCATAACACTTCACTTCAATCCTTAATGCAATTTAGACAGCAACATTTGCTGAGCACCCACTGTGTGCAGAGAAATGTACTGGAAGGTTTTGGTAACAAATGTTATTGTCATAACTGGAAACTGATAGGAAAAAATAACATTCTCTACAAATACATCCTCTGAAAAAATGTTTATAAAAATCTGCCTCATTATTTGCACATTAGGATTTTAGATTTACCTTGTGCTGTTTCTTTGCAAACTTCTGCACCAGTAGTTACTGAGGTAAGAGTGGAATTTAGCTCTACACTGAAAGTGATTTGAGTTAGTTGAGACAATAATTGAATACTGTCTTATCAATATTAGTGGATTTCTCTCTAGAATTTTCACTTGGAAATATAGATACACCTAAATACAAATGTAAGAAAATGCTGTTTCTGGAAGTTTTGCCTTTTTTTTTTTTTTTTTTGGAAGATCCTGGGACAATGAGGTTAAACAGGAAAAATGTCGTTAAATAATAGCAAGTAATAAAACAGTTATGATGACGTTTCTCGTAAAAGCCAGCTATGTGATGACTAACTACAGACTGTCGAAAAAGAACTTAAACATCTTTCTTCTATCTTTTCACAGCTGTGTGTGGCCAGTTCACATTAGACTAGAACAAATATCAGGTGTCTCCCACTGACCTTAATATCAATGTAAAATTCTTAGTAATGTGTTGCCTTGACACCCATCTTTAATTCACTGTTTTCCAGAGCAGCTTTCCACTGAGATTTATTTCATGCTGTAGATTGATTTTACGCATGTAATATTACGTATGCTCTTTTACCTATTTGCATATTGCCCCAACTAACTTCAACCAAGAGAATTAGTGAAATATGATGACATGGCATACTGATGCATGTTTATTTAAACTGTGTACATTTATTTAATTTTAAATGCCATTTTCCTTATTACACAATAAGTTCCTGATATTAAGAAGTAGAAAATATTAAGAATAAAACAGAAATATTAAAATGATCCATAATCTAATACTCTTGGACTTTGATTATTAACATCAAGGTATATAAGTTTCTTGCTTTTATTGTTAAAAAATGAAAATGTACTTTTTTTTTTAAAGATTTTATTTATTTATTTGACAGAGAGAAACACAGCCAGAGAGGGAACACAAGCAGGGGGAGTGAGAGAGGGAGAAACAGGCTTCCGGCCCAGCAGGAGCCCGATGTGGGACTCAATCGCAGGACTCCAGGATCATGACCTGAGCCGAAGGCAGATGCTTAACAACTGAGCCACCCAGGTGCCCCCAAAGTGTACTTTTTACATAATTTATAACCTCCCTTTATATTTACTGATAGATCAATGATCATCTTTGCACATTGTTATTGACTGGATTATGCCCTCTACCATTCATAATGAAACTCCAACCCCCAATATTACTATATTTGAAAATAGGATCTCTAAAGAAGGTATTAAGGTTAAAAGAGTCAAAGTCTGTTGCTCTCATCTGATAGGTTTAGTGTCCTTAGTAAAAAGAGGAGAAGGCACCAGAGTACTCTCTCTGAGTACAGAGGAAAGTTTATGTAAGAAATGGTTAGAAGGTGCCCTCTACAAGCCTAGGAAAGAGTTTTCACCAGAAACCAGCCCTTCTGGCACCTTATCTTTGACTTCCATCCTCTAGAACTATGAGAAAATAAATTTCTGTTCTTTAAATCACCTAGACTGTGGTGTTTTGTTAAGTAACCTGAGCAGACTATACATACATTAATAAATGTGTTTCTGTAACAACATTTTAATCATGACATGGAATCTTTATATTTCATAATTTATTTTTACTTTCCTATCTTAACATTTATTTATTTTCATAGGAAAAATTCCCAGAAATATATCTGAATATAAAGTAATGCACATTTCTAAATATTTTTGATTCATATTAGTAACTCTTAGTCCAATCTATACTTATGTGAGTTGTGTGAGAGTGTGACCCTCTCACAGTATCTCTACTTTTAAAGGAATTATCAGTTTTCAAAAATCTGTATAAATCTGGTAGTTAAGAGTTACAGGTTTTAGTTTTTTTACTCAATATGAATTTTTAAATGTAATTTGTAGTGAATTGATTATATTTGTGATTATATTTATAGTGATTTGATAGTTAATTTTTATTAGCCTTTCTATATGTCACTTTGCCTTTGTGACTTGCTTATTCATATCCTTTTAGGTATTTATATTTTAAATTACATGAAAAATGTGCTTGTGATTATCTATTTTTGCATTGCAAGAAAATTATGTGCAGAGCCAAGAGATTGTTGTAAATGACATTTATTTCAGTGACATGAGAAACACATTTATCTGTGATGAGTTGTTATTTGAGTGGGATTGAGCATAGAGAGCATGGGAAATATTTCATTTCCACATCACCATTTTCTAATGTTTTTGATTCTAGCTGCTGCTTCTCATAAAGTTTTTACCTTTTCTGTTAATATCTTATGTGAGATTTTGCAGGGCATTTTACCCACTCAAATTAGTTAGTCAATATCCTGTATCCTTTTGCTGATTAATATTTTCAATCTATAACCTCTTTTGTTAATGGAACCCAGTCTGACTCTTATGAGTTCTCTCAAAGAATGACCTCACCATCCACTCAGGCTCTTATATCAATAACATGGATGTCTTCTTTGAATCATTTATCTTCAGTTCACAACATCTAATGATCTACTATTTTGATTACTTCAACAAACATTTACTGATATGCTGTACTATATCAGATAATGTTCTAGACTCATGGGGTACAGCAGGAAACAAAAATCTAAGTCCTAGTTTTGGCAGAGCTTATGTAGATGGGTGTATGTATTAGTTGGGTCTAGTCAGAACACAGAAATTAACATAGAACGTTTAATTTAAAGAATTATTAACTAATTATTAACTAGTTATTTTTTAAATATTTTATTTATTTGACAGAGAGAAACACAGCTAGAGGAGGAACACAAGCAGGGCAAGTGAGAGAGGGAGAAGCAGGCTTCCCGCCGAGCAGGGAGCCTGATGAGGGACTCAATACCCAGTCTCCGGGATCATGACCTGAGCCAAAGGCAGTCGCTTAACCAACTGAGCCACCCAGGCACCCCTAATTATTAACTAATTATTAACAGGCAACTACTATTAAGGGATAAAGAGAACACTATAGAATACAGAGACCAGCTACTACTTCTAGGGCTGAGAGCTTAACCAAAGAAAGAAACAAATTTGAAAAGATTTCCCACCCCTAACACTTGAGATTTAGACCTTCATGGAAAGAATCTGGATATAGTCTCATTGTATGGGAGGGAATTTGGCTGAGGAGCCACTGGCAAGGGCTTGCAAATAGACTGTCTGATGGGGAATGATGTGTCACCCACTGTGGGGCCAGCAAGATATCCTGAGATGCTTCCCAGAGTGCTACCAAGACTTGCTGAGAAGCTTTTCACTGGGTATGTGGTAAATCTTGTTGGTAAGCCTGCTGGGGTGCAATTGAAATTCCCTGGGAGTCCCCCCACCTTGCCTAGACTACCTATGAAATTCACTGGAGATGAATGCTACTGGATGTCTGACATACCAGTGGTGGCTGTGCAGTGCAGAAGGAACAAATACATAATACTAGGGCTAGAACCATGCCTCTTGCAGTGTTGTTGTTGTTGTTCTCTTCCTCTTCCTCCTCCTCCTCCTTTTTTTTTTTTTTTTTTTTTTTTTGTAAGTTGGGGGGGGACAGACAGACAGACAGAAAAGAAGGAGGGGCTGAGGCTGAGAGAGAGAGAGAAAGAATCTTAAGCTCCACACTTGGGTCTGGAGCCCAACATAAGGCTCCATCTCAAGAATCTGAGATCATGACTGAACTGAAATTAAGAGTCAGATGCTTAATCCACTTGTTCTCTTTACTTATAGTTTAACATTGTTGCCAACTGGGAAAGTACAAATTTTGCCAGATTCAGATTCAGGATCAAAAACAAAGCAATGAAGAATTTGTAGCCAAGAGGCAAGTAGTTGTCAAAGGCATAGTCTACTCCTTTGGTTATAATAACAAAACAACTCTATTTAACCAGATTAGGGCTACAATTAGTTAAGTAAATTTGTCAACTACTCCCTGAAATGTGAAGAATCTGATTACCAAGAGGCCTTTTATCCATTGCTACCTCTACTAAATTACTCTTCAAAGTCTGTCGTAGTCCCATTGAATATTATGTTACCCAAAAACTAAATTGTAAAGCTAACCTGTGATGATTTGTATGTAAATTAATAACAAGAATTAGATGAAAAAAATAACTAGCATATATAAACACATATAGACAAACAAAGAGAAAATAAATTTACTATATATCTTGATTTCATAACCGGTCACAAGTATATAATTGGCCAATGACCCTCTTTTTCTAGTTTGCTCTCAGCAGGAACCTCAGTTGGTTGGGGTTTTACCTGTTGAATTCACTCAGACACTCATTTCCATTCCCAATGAATGTGACTGTTCAACAGTTCCTTTTTGGCTTGCTTTAATCTTTTTTTTTTTTTAAGTCTTAAAAGTCATTCAAGAGAATTTTCTGGATTCTAGACATACTGCTCTTTTCCCTCAATTGTATAGCATTTACCCAGTTTCTCCTTGGTAATTGGGATCAACATCCAGCCACTAAGATAACTCCTTTCTTCTGCCTGTTGATTCAGTGGCATCAAGAGCGCTAAATGGTTAAGTGACAGGTCCACTTTAAAATTTAATGGAAACATTGTGTTTCATGGTGAAAGCATTCCTCCCTTGGGAACTAAAACTTCCAAATCAACAGAGTTCAGAGTTTTTAGGAGAGATAGCAGGAGTTATGGGAGTGCCTTATTAAGTTGAAGAGTGAGAGGAGCTAGTGCTGTGATTACCCTTTGATTCCAGAACCCATGTACTCTGGCTCCAGGGGAGGTAGCACCATACTATGATCTCTAGTTCAAAGGATATTTACCAACTCTAAGACAAGTTCCTTCCCAAATGGCACCAAATCTGAGTTTTTAGTAAGTCATTACTCTTTCTAAGTAGACCACCTACTTCTAGGTTATGGAGTATATAGTAAGATTAATTATTTCCACAACCTTGAGCCTTTGCTGCATGACATTTACTATGAAATGAGTACCTTTACCAGCAATTAATGCTGTGCAGAATGCCATGGTGATGGATAAGGAATTCATGTTATGAGATTGTGGATATTTTTGCTGGCAGATGAATTACTGGCATTGCAAACAGTTCCATATCCATATATGTGTCTATTCCAAGTGAGATAGGCTTTTGACCCTATTATTATGAATTAGATTCAGTGTAATCAATCTGTCACCAGATAGCTGGAAAGTGCCCAGGGAAATGGTGCCATATCAGAAGTTTAGTGTTGTCTTCTGCTTTTTGCAGATTAGGCACTCAGTAGGAGCAGTTGCCAGGTTATAGTTGCTAAGGGCACATATGTCCATGATGTTGAGCCCCTTTTGCAGTTCTATTTATGCCTCCATGGCCACTTCACTTTGGGGCACATTCAGAAAGTACTGGGGTTTCTGGGAAAAGAAGTTGACCAACATCCACAGACTATGTCATATTGTCTGCCTGATTATCATGAGCCCCTTCAATACTGGCTGCATTTGAGGAGGCTGCTTATTTATTTTGTTCCGATCTCTGGTATGTCACCATTGCCCCTAATGAATGATGTGCTCATCTTTGATGGTTAAATGTTGCCACTTGGCCTATGTTATCCAGAACACACAACATCCCCTGGAACTAGAAATATTTTCTCAATGATGGTATTCCAATGGCCATATAAGGCTTGTAAAAGAGATTATCAAAACCAGAAATGCTCAATTCACATCGTATTTCTCCATGCCTTAGTGAAAGGAGTATCTCCTGTGCTTCTTTGGAGGATATATCTGGGATGAGTTTACAAACCACATATGATAAATCCATGCCAACATTCTTATGGCCATAAGACTTTAATTATTATAAAATTTAATTCCTATATCCTTAAGACATTTTAATTCCCTCACCATATCATGGCTAAGAGTTTGGGAATATGAATCACATCTATGGTAGGCCACAAATGAATTCAAGTTTCGGTCAGTCAACCCAGTAAGCTCGTAGTGCCACCTCCATCTCTATGAAGTAATACCTTTAATCTGGAATCTCTATTAAGTGCACCAATATCAATGTGATACTAATATGATATCTGAGAAATCAGTGATATATAAGTGTGATTCCTGAGGGTCAGTAAATAGAAAACCCAGCTCTCCAGTTTTCAGACTATAAAGAACTGAAATATGTGACTTTGGCATTTTTTTTTCAGTCAGTGCTTCAGGAAAGATACTATGTAGTATTTTTAGTCATTATCAGTTCCATAAAAATCAAGTTCGGCATTCACTTGAGTCTCAAGACACTTGTTTCTGTTGGCACATTATCACAATCAGTGACAATCATTTTCCTCAATTTTGATTCCACTGCATGCCATAGATTACACAAATCCTATCTCAGCTTGGAAAGAATCTGGGACTTGAGCTCAAAACGAAGACCACAACCAAACCTATACTAAAATTCCATTTTTGAGGGTCTGTCTCCTGGAAATACTCCCAGAACCAGTTCTGTCCAGGCAAAAGACAGAAATTGAACTACTAATATGAAGGATATGAAGAATCTAACGTAGCACAAAGACTTATCAACTTCAAAGGGGGAATTGCAATTAAATAGTAAAGTGTATTGAGTTTTCTGTTATTACAATAATAAATTACCACAAACTTAGAAAAGTAGAAAAATTTAAAATGTTATAGTTCTATTGTTTGAAGTCTGACCTGCATTTTACTGATCTGAAATTAAGATGTCAGGAGGGCTGTGTTCCCTAGTGGAGAATCCATTTCCTTGCCTTCTCCAGCTTCTAAAGACCACTTACATTTGGCTTCATGACCCCTTCCTTCATCTTCAAAGTCAGCCATGAATTAATCCTTCTTATGTTGTATTTTTTCTGTTCCTCCCTCCATAATTGTATCTCTCTTTGACTACAGCTGGAAAAGTTTCTTCATTTTTAAGGACTCATGTAATTAGAAGGCACAGATCTAGATAATACAGGATAATTTCCCTATCTCAAAATCGATAACCTTAGTCATTTCTGTAAGTATCTTTGTTCCATGTAAAGTAGAATATCTCTGGATCCAGGGATTGGGGGTAGACATCTTTGAGGGGATATTTTTCAGGCTTCCATAAAATCTCTGAAGAATTCAAGAATAACATATTGAAGAAGCAGCTGCTACCTCTGTGGCTATGTAAGAGTAGTAAAGATACAAATTTGGAAAAGAGCATCCTCTATAGTTGAGCTTTATGCCTCATTAGCAAAAGTAAATTGTGTAGATAGAAATGGGCAGAAAGAGTTCCAAACTTTGATGTTTTCTCTGTCTGATGGGTAAGATGAAAAATGAACACATAAATAAATAAGTCACTTTAAATAGTATTTTATGTGCTGAAGAAAGTATAAAAGTATGATATGGTAAAATGTTATTGGGAGAAGTGACTAATTTATATTTGTTGGTCAAGAAGTCCTTTTTAAAAAGTCACATTAGCAGATATTTCGTTGGTATCAAGAATCCAGCCTTGCAAAGAGCTGTAGAAAGAGAAATGCAAAGCTCCCCTCTCCCCTGAGTAGGAACAAATATAGGGACTTTGTGGAGTACAAAGAAAGGCTGTAGGTCTGGATGGTAGTAGAAAAGGGAAGAGTGAAGGATATTATGTGAAGAGGTAAGGAATCAGGTACCACAGTGCTCTGTAAGGCAGGAGACAATGATGAAAGTTTTCATAAGAGTGAGATGGATAGCAATTAACAGGTTTTGATAATGTAGTAACAAGACCGGATATATATATATATATGTATGTACATATATATATATACATACATATATATATACATACATACATATATATATATACATACATATATATATATATACATATACAAACTGCTTGTCAACAGGGAGTGGTCAGGAGTGAGAAAGGAGTGCCAAATGGTAGCGAAAATGTACATAACATTGTTCTGAACAAGACCAGTCTTCCATGGTGATGATAGGGACAGGGAGATTAATCCAGCTAGCATGTTGCTTATACTCCAAATGTGTGCTTGGAGTACTAAAGGAGTGATCATCTATTTGACTTTTTCTAATTTTGAGTTTCCTCTTGAGCATTAATGCTGCTGAAGACAAGTTAAATAAAATGGTTATATTACTCCATAATGAATACTTTAATAACACTGGATCTAACTAAAGATAATCCAATAAGCAATTAAATAAAAGCACCAGGATATTCTTTCTAGAGAACAGATTGAAGTTAGCTCATTTATACATAAATCATATTCTTACTACTCATGAATCTCATTTATTTTCTGCAGCATAAATTCTTCCCAAACTGCTTCCCAAACTTTCTTCCCCGACCATTTAAATAGATACAGTTCTACACTAACTAAGCCACTCAGGTGCCTCAATAAATAAAAATCTTTTTAAAAAATAAAAATGATAGAAAGGTAAGTGATCGTACATACTAAACATATGTTACTAAAATGCCAGATGAACATCCAGACTGGTTAGAAGAACTATGAGTATAGCAAACAGAGACATGGATGTACAAATAAGAAAGAATGTTGACTTGAAGGTAGGTTTTCCAAATACTGAATTGAAAGAGGGGAGGCAAAAGAACAGTCTTAGGAGAGAATATTGAATTTTAGTCTTGGTATGGAAATTTAGAATGATGAAGACATCTAAAGTGTAACTATATTATTTAGTAAAGGATGCATAGTAGAAATGAATACATGGAGCAATGTTGTATATAGATAATTAGGGATGTGTGAGGCCAGGTATTTATTACTTTTTTTTTAAATTCTTTAATGGACTTTTGGACAGTAGTCATATGCCATTTCTATTGCTTACACAAAATACTGGTTTTAATAATTCCTAACAGAATCTATTATAGAAAATTTAAAACACAGTCTTTAAGCACTCAAAAATTTCATTTCTTGGGCGCCTGGGTGGCTCAGTCAGTTGACCATCCAACTCTTGGTTTTGGCTTATGGCATGATCTCATGATTCATGGAATCAAACCCCACGTGGGGCTTTGTGCTCAGCAGGGACTCTGCTTGAGATTTTCTCCCTCTACCCCTCCTACTTCAAAAAATAAATAAATTATTAAACTATATTATATTTCTTTAATCATTATATTATAATACATTATATTTCTCCCTCTCCTTGCTTTCCTTTCTTTTAACTATAAAATGACAATTTTATCTACTAATATAGAGATTTCAGGTAATAGTGTTCCATTCCAAATCATGAAGTAACTATCAATTTTGATCATAATCTTTTGTATTATTTTTTTAAAGTTAAAAAGGTTTACCCATAGAGGTCTTGTGTATTCTTGGTTAAACTAATTCCTGGGTCTTTATGGGTTTTGTGGCTATTAAAATCACATCTCTTTGTTATTTTAACATTATTTATTATATTTTTGTATTGTCTAATGCTGACATAAATAAATCTTACTGTTTCATGAAGGTTCATTTTTACATATTTCTTAAGTCTCTTCATAGTAATGTTTAGGGAGAAAGACATCAGGTTTAATCATGTTACTCTGTATATCTGCATCTCAATTTCTGTGTCTGTAAACCAGGAGTATTAATAAAACCAACTTCATAGGGTAATATTGATATATTATTTCAAGTGCCAACCTAATCCAGAAATTTGATTCCCAATTCTACATTCATTTTTGTAATCATTCTGAGTTGTGGAGGTCAAGCAAGTTAAAATTCTTTTCATGTGAAAGAAATGGTTAAAATGGATTGAGGTTCTCCCATTATTGGTAAAATCAGTGGCTTGTAAAATAGACACATTTGCTTTGTTTTGCAAAGGTTCACCAAAAACTTAACTCTTACTTCCCCCCCTTTTAGCAAACTTAATGTGTCATTACTCTACTTATTTTGAAATCACATTAATGATTTTTAAGTAAAATTAAGCCGATATACACTTATTTTTTACAATAAAAATTTTTTCCTCCTTTAAAATCAAATCTTTTTATAGTAGCTTCCAGTGTTAGGCATTAACTTGACAATCTTTAATAGCACATCATATTCTAAAATGCCTATTGAAAAATATATTCAGCTGTGAAGCTTTCTAAATACAGATTCATGTAATATTTTTTTCTTAATTTCATGTCAGTGACCAACTCAATACCAAGGATAAATTAGGTAAGGTACAAAAGGGTGTGAAACAGTTGATAACTTAAGACTTAAGGGGCACCTGGGTGGCTCAGTTAGTTAAGCGACTACCTTCAGCTCAGGTCATGATCCCAGAGACCTGGGATTGAGCCCTGCATCGGACTCCCTACTTGGTGGGAAGCCTGCTTCTCCCTCTCTCACTCCTCTGCTTATGTTCCCTCTCTCGCTGTGTTTCTCTCTGTCAAATAAATAAATAAAATCTTTTTAAAAAAAAGACTTGATTACTTATATTTAAAGAAACTGCCTTGGACTCTAAGAATGTGAGAATGAATAAAATCAATGGATTCTGGTAATAGTTTTGAACCTGATAAGTAGTTTAGAACCTCTATTAAAAACTTATAATAGTTTTTATAACCCACTGGGTGGCTCAGTGAGTTAAAGCCTCTGCCTTCAGCTCTGGTCATGATCCCAGGGTCCTGGGATCCAGGCCCGCATCGGGCTCTTTGTGAAACAGGGAGCCTGTTTCTTGCGCTCTCTCTGCCTGCCTCTCTGCCTACTTATGATCTCTCTCTGTAAAATAAATAAATAAAATCTTAAAAAAAAAACTTATAATAGAATGTACTTTTAACACCAGCATAATCATGATCATTATGTACTCTTCTGAACCTCTGTAATTCTTAAGAGCTGCTTAAAAGTGCTGAGAATTAAAACTGAAAAGGTGGACAGAAGTAGTCAGTATTAATAATAAGAGCTTTTGTGTACTTACATTCACAACATACAATCATCCATCTTCAAACTCTTGGAACTCAAAGATTTGACAGGATACTTAAAATTATTCAAATAAAATCCATACTGAAAAATTGTAATGAATAAGAAAGAATCATACTTATCAAGGACATACTCTAAACTAGGGAAATTATGAGTTTCTAATCAATTTAATAGCCCACATGTTAAGTTAAATACTGTAGGTGTAGTGTAGCTAAAAAATATCAACAATAAAATGTTTATGCAATTCATATGCATAAAGACTGATTTATGGTATGAATGCTGTCTATTCCAGTATTAAAATTTATAACAAGTACACTGTGTTCTCTGACAATGTTTTCCTTTGAGCTAAGTATATGCTTGACCTTTGTCATAATCTTTATCAAAAGTTTAATATTTTTTAAAAACTCAAATATAAAACCTATTACAGAACCATGTATCAAATAGACTGAAATGCATACTCCTTAATTTGAGCTGATTTGCATTTAATAAGTACATTTGCAAGAATGTGATTTCCCTATGATAATAATAAGAAAAGGAAAATACAAGTGCATAAGTATGCTAAAATAATCTAACCTCAAATTCAAATAGCTATATATTTGTTACTTGAAAGTACAGCCAGCTATATATTTTCCAAAGCAAGTATAATTGTGCCATAAGAAACTATAGGCCATCCACAACAAAACTACTCTTTTTTAGTTTTTTACTAAAATAGTTATTAATGGAATACAATAGTTGCTAATGGGCTATTGAACAAGAGGATAGAAAGGAAGCTAGACTGGGGTGATATACGCCAATAAATAAGTTCTTAAAGTAGCCACAAGGTGAAGCACTGGTTATTCCAGGCATCAGTCTAAACAGCAGTAAAAGAGGATTCAACTCTGAAATAGGGCACACCTGAATTTCTGCCTAGTTGGAGATTTCATGTTGCTTGATCAATTTATAATTAGTATGATATATGGCAGGAAACGTTTCCATTTAAAAAAATTAAAAAGATTCTGAGCGTAACTGTCTTACTAGAATTTGACTAGAATAACTAAACATATTTCTGAAGTGAAGAATGAAACATGACCCTTTGGGAGGGTGAAGGGAGTTTCAGAGCATCTCAAACTCTAAATTTTATGAAGTAATAAAAAATTCTCAGAGAAGAGCCAGGTAACTTCATATCTGCATATGAACTATGACCAGTGATTCACTCTGAAAACAATGTGAGGGCAAATTTACAGTTCACTCAGAGTCTGCATTGCATGATGTAAATGAATCAAACAATATACAATAAATTTCATGGACAGTTAGGTTTTAGTCCTGGTGGTGTGAATCACAGGTGGCCTCCTATTACAGATAGATATATTGTTGGGATGATAAAAACAGTGAAGTAAAAGAAGTCTTATCCCGCTTTAAGTATCTGAGCTTCAGAAGAAAGAGAAACTCAGTGGGGGAGATAACGAGCGGTGATAGGAACAGAAAAGAACTAATTTCAGTGCCAGAAATAAAAGGAAGAATCAAAGCCAAGCCACCTGTGTGACCTATCTGAACAATCCTAGGGTGAAATGAATCAATCCAACTTCCAATTTGTGGTCTAGCTATAGAAATGGACCCAGAGAAATCAAAGAGGATTGGTTGGGGGAGGGAGGAGGAGAGCCTGCTGCGAAGTTGTTTGATCAAGCTCAGCTTTGCTCCATCAGATGAGAAAAATCAAACAGTTTTACTGCATGTTGGTGGAATATTTATGGATTTTAATTCTGCCGGAATGTACATGTTCATTTTGGCTAGGAATGGAGTTAGACAGCCTATGTCACCTAACACATTTAATCTGTATTTATCAAACATTCAACTCCATTCCTTTCATTGTTCTGAAGAGCTAGAAATTCAGAATTCATAAATAAAGTTTAGCAAGAAAATTAAATACTTACTTGGAATCACAGGTATACATGGTATGTTTGAAGATTTGGATGTATTTTCAAAGCCCACATAAGCCTTCATTAAACCAATTGCAAAAATGCAATCACAGTAACTAATAGCAGTACACACACATACACACACACACACACATATTAATTGAAGTATAATGCATGTTTCAGATATCATAGAGCAGAGCCATATCTTATTAACTAGTTTTGGATAAATGATAATACTGGACTAACAACGAAGTTTATTTAATTTACTTGGACTTGAGTTTATCCAATTTTGTGGCTAGGTAAGGTATTCAGAGTTCATGTCAATCTGTGGAAAGTAGTGGAGCTTTATTTAATTGATGAATACCTTACCTATTTGACGTGCTTCATTAGAAGAACTTTGGTAAATTGTTTGCAAGAATAGCAGGATTGCTCATGCATAAACTTAATGAACTAACCAATAAATAAATTGGTAAGATTATTAACTAGATGCTTATTCAGGAATTCTTTAGTGGCTTGTCTACAGGATCTTTAAAAGACTTTACTGAGTTTTCTCAGATTCTTGTTTGTCTTTCTTGTCAAAAGTGGCACATGCAGGATGTAAAGAAAATTTGATTAGCATGGGTAATTTTTATATTAGCTCACATTAAAACTAACGTATTTAAAAAGCATGATAGAAACCAGTAGAGTTAGGAAGACTATTTCTATACTCATACTAGCATTATGCCAGCCATGTTTAACTTGGCTTCACTTATGTGATTTTTTGAATTATCTGTGTATAATTTCAAAAACACTTAGAACCTGGTAAAGAATTTTCTAAGTTAAATGTGATGATATTAAAATTTTATTCAAGAATGTATATTAAACCTGGACTTTGCCAAACCATTGCAACATAACAATGAGTAAGACACATTTTCTTCCTCCCTCTCAAGTAGAGAAGACAGACAGGGAATCAGAAATTGTAATACAGGCTCTGCTAATGTCCTGGAAGACAGTGTATGTATTGTCTAACAATTTGTCCATCAAAAGTAATCTTCCTGTAAGGAATTAAGAAAAAATAGATAGTTAAAACCTGAATTATTGTTTACCACAGACATGCTGATTTTCAAATCTCCTTTGCCCCTGCAAACACTCAGTAATCTGGACACTCTTTAAGTATAGGTTTCATCCTTATAATGTTTGTGAACATAACAGTACAGATGTCACTACTAATTCAGTTGAATTTACATGACACATGAAATGGTTTTGTTCTTTGGGACTGAGTTTCCATTAATAGGATAAACTCACACGGTGCAGTTCTTCTCTGCTTAACTTAAAAAAAAAAAAACTTAATTTGAAGTATAACATACTTACAGAAGAGTGTATGGATCATAAGTGTTATTAGTATATATTGATATTTAATACCATCTATTTTCTTTGTTACATTAATTACACATACACACACACACAATATTACTCAGGCTTTAAAAAGCGGGAAATTCTGGCATTTGTGAAAACATGGATACATCTTGAGATCATTATGCAAAGGGAAATAATCCTGACAGAAAAAAAACCATACTGTATGATATTACTTATTTGTGGAATTAGAAAAAGAATTTGACCTGGTAAGTATAGAAAGCAGTTTGGTGTTTTCCAAGACTGAGGAATGGGAGAAATAGGGATAGGTTGGTGAAAGGATACAAACTTTTAGTTAGAAGATGATTAAGATCTGAGGAGCTAATGTATAAATGTGGTGACTATGGTTGATAATACTGTTTTGTGTAATTGAAATTTGATATTAGAATAGAACTTAAGTGTTCTTGCCAAAAAGAGGAAAAGAGGTAAATATATGAGGTGATGAATGTTTTAATTAACTCAGTAGTGGGAATCCTTTCACAATGTTTACATATATTATTAAATCATCATGTAGAGAGGGGCACCTTGTAGTACATGTAGTACATCATGTAATACACATTGAATATATTTTATGTGTCAGTTATACTTCAGCAAAACTGAAAAAATAAAATTAATAGAGAAAAAATATTAAAAAATAAAAGTTTTCAAACATAAAAATCATGATTTTCATATGTGCATATAAAATATGTATCATACATATATATTTATATGTGTATACATACACAAGAATGTGATAGAAATTGAGCTTGTATATAGAACCTTTTGTATCCAGGCACTATTTAATGACATTACATTTATGTAATCCACTTAACAAACTTTAGATGTTCTTATTAAACTTTTTTTATGCATAAGGAAACTGAGGGATAGAGAATTTGTGTAACCCGCTGAAGGTCATATAATTGTAGAGCAGTGGAGCCATGCTCTGAAACCACACAGTCTAATTCTAATCTAGTTAGGTATATTCCAAGTTGACTTGGCATGTAGCACATAATACTAACCTGTATAAAAATAAGTAAGTGGAATAATCATAGAGGGAAATTTAGTGGGGTATTTTGGGGAAAAAAATTCTGAGATCAATAACTCAAACAGGCTGCAGACTATTAAATATATTAAAGACAAAATTTAGGAACAACACACTTAAGACTGTGCTAATAGAATTATGCACAAACAGGAATGCAATAAAATAAAGAGCTATATTTTTAAAGCATTTTTAGAATATTGCTTGCAAAAATTCATTATTCCATAGAAACAGTATCACACAGACCTTATTTTCTGAATAAGATAGAAAAAATTAGAAATATAAGAATAAATGTAGCCCAGATATTTCACCAATTTGCAGATAAAATCACACTTAAAATTATCATATTTTTAAATTAGTAAAATTATGAAACATTTATAGTGAAATTTTAAAACAGCATGTGAAATATAGTTAGACTAGCATATATATGAATATTTATATCAGAATTACATTTATTGAAATGTAAAGAAAGTTTAAAAATAAGCTAGAAAATTTAGACCAGGAATTTTGGAAAGGAGCAAGAGAAAATGCCCAAAAGATAGAGAAGTTTGGAAATTCGGGGAGGGGCAAAATGGGAGAAAAGTAGGTGACCCCATTTCAAAGGGTCCCCTGAAGTGAGCTAAATATCTACAAAAACACTGTGAGCACCCATGAAATCAACCTGAGATGTAAGACTACACACTTCTGGATCTCTATGGGGGAAGAAGAGGTAAAAAGGCATGGAAACACTTGGACTGATATCAGAGGACGAAAGGACGGGGGAGGGAACCACCAGTCGTGACCCATTGGAAAGTGATATCCCAGTACGAAAGTGCCCTGTGCTTGGCGAGCTGCACCAGATTGCAGTTTGGTTAAAAGCACTCAAAAACAAAGGGTCTTAAGAGGCAACCAAAGTAAGCTGCTGGCTGCTGGCAGGAATATAAAGCTGCGGCTTCAGGCCAGGGATAGAAAGCGCTCCCTGGTGCCACGTGAGGGAACCTGGTGGTGGGGTGAGTCCCTAAAGCCGCCGCTTGGTCTGCCACTTGGGCTAAGCGTGCGCAACCTGCAACATAGGTGACTGCAGAGTTCCATGTGATTTGTGGGACCTCAGGGTTTTAGTACTTCCAGCGTAGGTGTGGGCTCCAGAGAGTGTCTGGAAAGAGACAAGCTTTCACGAACTTTCATCAGTCACGGATTCTGTGGCATGGGAATAAAGCAAAAGGCAGGGGCTTCGGGCACCATTCTGTCTAGCATCTGTGGGTGTGCTGGGGTGCAGAGGAAAATATGAAGAGAGTCTGTGTGCCTAAGTCTAAGTGCAGACAGCTTACTTTGCCCTGACTTTACAAAAAGCTGCAAAAGAACAAATCCTCCAGAGAACAAAAGCCTGAAAACCCTGTTTCCATAGAGCCCAGCCCCTTGAAAGGGGGTGGGGAGACTCAGCTCAGTAACATTGACTGAAAAACAACACAGTAGGCCTCTCCCTCAGAAGGCAAGCCAGAAGAACAATAGGACAACAACAAAGGGTCTCCATAAAACTGTAAAACCCAACATCTGGGGAAAAACAATATGTTAAGCACCTGGTCCTACCTCCAAACCTATATGTTTTATAGATACAGCTTTTAATTTTATTTTCTTTTTAACTTCTTTTTATTTTTATTTTTTTAAGTTTTTGTTTTGAATTTTAAATTCATTCTCACGGTTTTTGTTCTTTTATTTTTTAACCCACTTTTTATTACAACCTGATACTTAATACAACACCCCATAATACCTTTTTACCTTGAACTTTTTTCAAACACATACCTGTGGTTTTTTTGTTTTGTTTTCTTTTGTTTTCTTCTTTCTTTTTTCTTTTAAATATACATATAGACATAAATTTTAAGGTAATCCTTCATTCTTATTCAATACTATCCCTATATATAAATCAGTTTTAATTTCCCTATATTTCTAGAAAGTGGAGTCCTCTAACAATAAACACAGGACAGACACAGGAGGAACTGAAATACTTTCCTTGCCCACAAACCACAACAGTTTGTACTCATCTTCCCATCCTATTCTTCTGTCAGTGTTTCTGTGCATTTATTTTTGCCTTTGTAATATATAAATACTGTTCTTGGGGTCGTTTGGGTTGGGTTTAGCTTTTTTATTTCTTCCCCTTTCTTTTACTTTTGACGGTCTCTTTTTTTACTCTTTTTTGGTTTTGTGCCATATAAATCCTACCATTGGGGCCCATTTTGGCTGGGTTTTTTCTTGCTTTTCTCTTTTTCTCTCTCCTTTTTCTTTCTTCTTGATTTTCGGTGGTGACTTCTGATTGCTCTGAAACCTTCCAACGGGCAACTTGCCTGGATCGTGGTTGATATATTCAGTGATACATCCCCTCAACTGCCCCTCACCAAAATGACTCGG
This sequence comes from Spilogale gracilis, assembly GCA_004023965.1. NCBI lineage: Eukaryota > Metazoa > Chordata > Mammalia > Carnivora > Mephitidae > Spilogale > Spilogale gracilis. The sequence continues at coordinate 46,200 of PITA01013232.1, forward strand.
AGGAGGAACAGCCAACAGATGAAAAACTCAGAAACTGCAACCTCTGTCACAGAAATACTGGGTATGAATGCAAACAATATGACAGAAATGGAATTCAGGGTAGCAATCATCCAAGCGATGACTAAGTTGGAAAAAAACATTAGTGGCAAGATAGAAGCTCTAAGGGCAGAAGTGAAAACCGAACTGGCAGAGATTAAAAAGGCTATTAATGACATCCAATCAAATTTAAATATACTAACAGCTGTGAAGCTGAAGATTGCATTAGTGATTTAGAAGACAGATGGATTGAGAAGGAGGAGCAAGAGAAGTCTTGGAACAAAGAGCTAAAATTCCATGAAAATAGAATTCGGGAAATAAGTGATGCCATGAAATGCTCCAGTGGCAGAAGTATTGGAATCCCTGAGGGATCTGAGAGAGAGAGAAGCCTAGAAGACATAGTTGAACAAATCCTGGATGAAAATTTCTCTAATCTAGGGAATGAAACATGTGTTCATGTACTAGAGGCAGAAAGGACACCCATCAGGATCAATGAGGCTAGAAAAACCTCCAAGTACATAATTGTGAAATTCACGAATCATAAATTCAAAGAATATGTCTTAAGGGAAGGTAGGGGGAAGTGATCCCTCATGTACAGAGAGAAGACCATCAGAATAACATCAGACCTATCCACAGAAACCTGGAAAGCCAGAAAGGGCTGGCAAGATGTGTCCAGGCAATTAAATGAAAAAAAAAAAATGGAACCAAGGATAATGTACCCAGCAAGATTAACTTTCAAAATGGAAGGAGAGATAAAGAGCTTCCAAGACTGACAAGGTCTAAAAGATTATGCAACCACCACCAAGCCAGTACTACAAGAAATATTAAGGGGAGGGGTTTCTATAAAAGAGGAACAAACCCAAGAGTGACACAGAACAAAAATTTGCAGAGGTAATCTATAGAAACATGAACTTCACAGGCAACATAATGTCAATAAAAACAAACCTATCAATAATCACTCTTAATGTGAATGGCCTAACTGCTCCAATAAAATGGTACAGTTTGCAGATTGGATAAAACAACAGGACCCATCCATATATTGTCTACAAGAGACACATTTTGAATCTAAAGACACTTCCAGACTGAAAGTGAGGAGTTGGAGGACCATCTTTTATGCCAATGGACCTCAAAAGAAAGCCAGGGTAGTGATTCTCATATCAGACAAATTAGATTTTAATCTAAAGACTATAGTCAGAGACACAGAAGGACACTACATCATTCTTAAAGGGTCTATACACCCAGAATTTCTAACAATTTCTATTTATAACCCCAACATGGGAGCCGCCAACTACATAAGCCAACTGTTAAGCAAAATAAAGAGTCATATTGATATAAATACATTAATTGTAGGAGTTCTTAACACTCCACTCTCAGCAATGGACAGATCATCAAAACAGAAAATCAACAAAGAAACAAGGTCTTTGAATGACACATTGGACCAGATGGATCTCATAGATATATTCAGAATATTTCACCCTAAAACAGCAGAATATTCATTCTTCTCGAGTGCACATGGAACTTTCTCCAGAATAGACTACATACTAGGTCACAAATCAGGGCTCAACTGATACCAAAAGATTGAGATTATTCCCTGCATATTCTCTGACCACCATGCCTTAAAACTGGAACTCAACCATAAGAAAAAGTTCAGAAGGAATTAAAAAACTTGGAAGCTAAAGACTATCCTTCTCAAGAATCTTTGGATCAACCAGGAAATCAAAAAGAACTTAAACACTTCAGGGAAATCAATGAGAATGAAGATACATCAATCTAAAACCTATGGGATACAGCAAAAGCAGTCTATGGGGTAAATACTTAGACATCCAAGCCTCACTCAAAAAATTGAAAAAACCCTAATACACCAAGTCTCTTCACCTTAAAGAACTGGAAAATCAACAACAAATTAAGCCAACCCCACACATAAGACGGGAAAGAATTAAGATCAGAGCAGAGATCAACAAATCAGAAACTAGAGATACAGTATAACACATCAAAGAAACTAGAAGCTTAGGTCTTTGGAAGAATTAATAAGATTGATAAACCATTGGCCAAACTAATCCAAAAGAAAAGGGAGAGGACCCAAATTAATAAAATTATGAATGAAAGGGGAGAGACCATGACCAACACCAAGGAAATAGAAACAATCATCAGAAAGTACTATCAACAGTTATATGCCAATAAGTTAAATAATCTGGAAAATATGGATGCATTCCTGGAAACCTATAAACTTCCAAGACTGAAACAGGGAGAAATTGACAATCTGAATAGACCAACATGCAGTAACAAATTGAAGGAGTGGTTACAAACAGCCCAAAAAACGAGGGCCCAGGACATGACGGATTCCCTGGAGAATCTACCAAACATTCAAAGAAGAAATAATACCTATTTTCCAGATGCTGTTTTAAAAAATAGAAACAGAAAGAAAATTTCCAGATTCTTTCTATGAAGCCAGCATTACTTTAATCCCCAAAGCAGAAAAAGACCCCATCAAAAAGGAGAACTTCAGACCAATATCCCTGATGAATATGGATGCCAAGATTCTCAACAAGATCTTTGCTAATAGGACCCAACAGGAAATTTAAAAGATTATCCACCACGACCAGGTGGGATTTATCCCTGGGATGGAAGAGTGGTTCAACATTCACAAATCAATCAACGTAATAGAACAAATCAATAAGAGAAGAGAGAAGAACCACGTGGTCCTTTCAATTGATGCAGAAAAAGCATTTGACAAAATACAACAACCATTCCTGATTAAAACTCTTCAAAGTATAGGGTTAGAGGGAATATTCCTTAACCTCATAAAATCTATCTATGAAAAACCCACAATGAATAACATTCTCAATGGGGAAAAGATGACAGCCTTACCACTGAGATCAGGAACAAGACAAGGATGCCCACTCTCACCACTATTGTTCAACATAGTGTTAGAAGTCCTAGCAACAGCAATCAGACAACAGAAAGAAATAGGAGATATTCAAATTGGCAAAGAAGAAGTTAAACTCTCTCTCTTCGCAGATGACATGATACTCTATATGGAAAACCCAAAGACTCCCCCCACTCACAAACTACTAGAACTCATACAACAATTCAGTAATGTGGTAGGATACAAAATCAATGCTCAGAAATCAGTTGTGTTCTTATACACTAACAATGAAAATGTAGAAAAGGAAATCAGAGAATCGATTCTATAGCACCAAAACCCATAAGATACCTAGGAAAAAACTTAATCAAAGAAGTTAAAGATCTAAATCGAGGCACTACAGAACACTAATGAAAGAAACTGAAGAAGATACAAAAAGATAGAAGAGCATTTTATGCTCATGGATGAGAAGAATAAACATTGTTAAAATGTCTATACTTCCCAGAGTAATCTATACTTTCAATGCCATTCCGATCAAAATTCCACCATTTTTCAAAGCATTGGAACAAATAATCCTAAAATTTATATGGAGCCAAAAAAGACCCTGAATTGCTAAGGCATTGTTGAGAAAGAAAAACAAAACTGGGGGCATCGTGTTACCTGATTTCAGGCTTTATTACACAGCTGTGATCACCAAGACAGCATGGTACTGGCACAAAAACAGACAAATAGACCAATGGAACAGAGTAGAGAGTCCAAATATGGACCCACAGCTCAGTGGTCAAATCATCTTCAACAAAGCAGGAAAAAATATCCAGTGGAGAAAAGACAGTCTCTTCAATAAATGGTGCTGGGAAAATTGGATAGCTATATATAGAAGAATGAAACTAGACCATTCTCTTTTGCCATACACAAAGATAAATTCAAAATGGATGAAAGACCTCAATGTGAGGCAGGAATATATGAAAATCCTAGAGGAGAACATAGGCAGTAACCTCTTAGACATCAGCCACAGCAACTTCTTCCAAGACACGTCTCCAAAGGCAGAGGAGACAAAAGCGAAAATGAACTTTTGGGACTTCATCAAAATAAAAAGCTTCTGTGCAGCAAAGGAAACAGTCCACAAAACAAAGAGGCAACCCATGGAATGGGAGAGGATATTTGCAAATGACACCATAGACAAAGGGCTGATATCCAAGATCTATAAAGAACTCCTCAAACTCAACAACTAAAATAAAGATCATCACATTAAAAATGGGCAAGAGACGTGAAGAGGCACTTCTCCAGAGAAGACATACAACTGGCTAACAGACACATGAAAAAATGTTCACCATCACTAGCTATCAGGGAAATTCAAATCAAAACCACATTGAGGTACCACCTTACACCAGTCATAATGGCCAAAATTAACAAGACAGGAAACAAGTGTTGGAGAACATGTGGAGAAAGGGGATCCCTCTCACACTATTGGTAGGAATGCAAGTTGGTGCAGTCGCTTTGGAAAACAGTTGGAGATTTCTTAAAGTATTAAAAATAGAGCTACCCTATGACCCTGGAATTGCACTACTGGGTATTTACCCCAAAGATGCAGATGTAATGAAAAGAAGGGCCATTATACCCCAATGTTCAATTGCCAAACTGTGGAAAGAGCCAAGGTGCCCTTCAACAGATGAATGGATAAAGAAGATATGGTTTATATATACAATGGAATATTATGCCTCCATCAGAATGGATGGTTACCCAACTTTTATAGCAACATGGACTAGATTGGAGGAGATGATGCTGAATGAAATGAGCCAAACTGATAAAATCAAGTATCATATAGTTTCATTTACTTGTGGAGCATAAGGAGTAATATATAGGACAGTAGGAGAAGGAAAGGAAGTGGGAAATTGGGTAAATTGGGGAGGGAGATGAAATATAGGAGACTTTGGACTGGAAACAAACTGAGGGTCTTGGAGGGGTGGGGGAGGGGTGAGCCTGGTGGTGGGTATTGAGGGCACGTATTGCATAGAGCACTGGGTGTGTCACATAAACAGTGAATCTTGGAACACTGAAGAAATAAAATCAAAGAAAAGTAAATCATAATAATAAAAAAGTTTTGAAATTCAATTAAACCAGGATTTGATATAGAAAACCCAGCCAGAAAACATACACAAATGGTAGAGATCATGTATTAAAGATACCTATGGGAATACCAATAAATAGGCAGCTCTTAGTCTCAGTAGACAAGATGAAAACTGAGGAGTATAAATAATAGTATTAGAAATATTTTTAAAGATTTATCTGGGGGAGTTTAAATATAATGTTTTGATAATGCTTAAAATAATTAATGATAATATATTTAAAAACTTTAAAGAAATAAGTAGTATTGTAGAAAATTATTATTTAAAATTATTTATACATGACGAACTCTGAACATATCAATAACCACTAAAATTACTTGATAAAAAATCAATAAAAACATGAATAAATTAATTTCAAAATAGGAAAAATGTCTATTTTCTAAAACTGTTCCTTCAAATGGTAAAAAGAAAGGGTATGATTATTTTTAAAAAACATTGTGTAGCATAAGCATGCAAATGAGTTGAAAGTACAGGGAAAGCTGCATGCCAGTCTTACCTGTGAATCTAGATGCAAAACTTCTAAGTAAATTATCATGAAATCAAATCCATAGGTGCATTAAAAACTCAGTCTTGACAAAGTTGGTCTTATTCAGTCATTACAAGGATGCTTGGGGAAGATAGTTTGGGGAAAAATTTTCAATTTTTTTTCTTGACACTTTCATTTTTTTGTGTTGAGCATGCTCATTCTCCAGTTACCTAGTTACAGTAACACGGTCAGATATAATTGAGATGTGTTTAATTTTAGATGTTGAAACTAAAATTCCACTTTTGCAAGTGTCTATAGTGATATTTGTTAAAATTATTCTATATTATATCCAAAGGAGTCTTATATATTTCTCATAGAGATAATAAATACCTTAAACTGCTGGATGCAAATACAGTGAAATAAGAAAATAATAACAAATATAGAAAATTAAGCACTTCAATCCAAATGAATAGTTTAACAGTCTTAGGTAAAAAATTATAAACGCATACTTTCAGAATATTTAAAGCATAATAAAATTCAAAAGTAAGTAGTCATATGGATTAGGTGTGACAAAGCCGTACTCAGATAATATGATAGCTTTAATCAGTTCTAATTCAAAACTAGCAGAAAGTAAAAATAACTTATGCTTTCAGCTCAGTAAATGTCATTAAATATATGATAAATTTAAAAATTAAAGTTTTCTACACATATCCAGACATATACAAATATATATGTGTGCATATACACATACACACAGTATATATAATTACTGAAAGTGAAAGTATTGCATGTGAATGCTAATCGAAGAACTTTAGGGATTATCTCTAACGAGATAAAAAAAGGGGGATACACTGGGTGGTAGCCATAACGTATCTTTGACTCCATTGATAATGTTTTATATCTTAAGCTAGATGATACCTACGCAAGTGATTTTTAAAAGTTATGTTTTATGTATTTTTAATTTGCTGATAATCTAAGGCCATTAGAATAAATATATCATAAGAAGACATTAAGTTTTGAATTAAAATGGTTTATTTTCTAGAGTCAGATTTTATTTTCTGAGATTCAAAACACATCTGCTCAATCTTTTCAATAGCTAAGCTGATTTTATTATATCCCAACAGTGCGAAGGAGCGAGAGGGTCCTATTTGACTAATTTGGGGCCGCTTATACTATCTATTTGATATAATTTATTTAGGTACATCATTAATCATATCATAAATAAACTACCTACTGACAATTCTGAGCATTTCAGTGCAAGACAGATGGCTTTAGGGTCAGTAATTTTAACAGAAATAGACTATATAACACTTTTGCTCAGCAGTTCCTAATGTACTCCCATGTACACTGTAGAACAGTGGATGAGAGTCTCTGCCTTCCTCATACGGATTAAGGATAATATGTGCACCCAAGAGCATAAGATTATATTTCATTGAATGGTTGTTTGTAAACATTAATGTTCCTATAAAATTTAATTTCAAAGATTTCACATTTTAATATGGAAGAAAATAAGAAAATAATTGTTACTCAATAAGAATGTATAACATTTCATTTTACTATTATAAACATCTGTATTTTCATAAGTGCTTTTTTATCAGAATAAGTGATTTTTATGGGTTATCCTAGTAAATCTTTTCAGTAGTACTATGAAATAGATGTTCTTATTTACTTTTTAAAGATGAGGAAACTGATTTGCAACTAACACTTGAATAAATTGCCCAAGTTCTTGTAGATAGTAAATGCCCAGGTATTAACAGATCTGTTTATTTTCTTGATTTGTTCAAGAGCAACATACAGAGAAGAACAGAAATCCAGAAACTACAAATGTGGATTTCAGTAAATTTTCACAAATTTGACTCAGTCTTTACAACTGCTATCCATATGAAGATAGATTTAAATTTAAAAAAAGGGAAAAAAATATTTGCCAAAAATGTATAAATTCCTTTTATTATCCCTCAGCGTTATTACTGCTTCCACTGCTAATGGTCCACTCATAATTTCTATTATCAGGGATTAAATTTTTATTATATAAATAAATAAATATAAATATTTTAATATATAAGTATTTTTTCTACTTATATAAATGGAATTATTTAATCCACATTACTTTGTATCAGTTCTTTTGTTCAAAAATATCTGTGAGGTTCATTCATGTTGTTCTGTGCATCAGTAGCCTAATAATTGTCATTGCTGTATTTTATTTTATGCATAAGATAAAAAGCATCAGTTTTTTTGTTACTGGACATTTTACTTATGTACATTTTAGACTTTTATGACTAATATTGTTATAAACATCATCATGCATAAGTATGAATTTCATGTGGATGTATAAGTAGGAGGGCGGAATTCTGTGTCATGGAGTATGCTATGATCAGTTTAGATAAATCAAGAAAAGCAGTTTTCCAAAATGATTGTTCCTATTTATTTTCCCACCAACCAGCCAACATTGCTTCAGATTCTTGACTAAACTTAGTATTGACTAAGTTTTTTTTGTTGTTGTTTTGTTTTTACTGTTTCTGGTGTTATTTCTTGTGCTTTTAATTTTTATTGCATTAATTGATAAACAAAGAGATTACAGTATCTTCTCGCAGGCTGTGTCTTGCTTTTTCACTACCTTAATGGTATTCTGATATGAATGAAAAATTTTAATTCTAATAATATCCAATATATCAGTTACTTCTTCTATCATTAGTATAAATTATAATCTGTTCAAGAATTACTTGTTTTCCAAAATTTCATGAAATTGTTTTTCTGCTTTTTTTTTTCCTTAAAACTTGAGTTTTTTCTTTTTGTATGTTGTGTATTGTATCATTTAAGGTTTGCCAGAGTATTGAATTTAGGGCAGCTTGGCTTTGCTAAGGAGAGTCCCTTCCTTTAGGAATCTAGCTCTTTCCAGCAAGTTGCCTGAGTATATACACAAACAAATGTAGAAAACCAAGGCACAACATTTGGGAAACACTACACAATTAGAGGACAAAGGACAGGTATGTGGGGAGATAGCAACTGGGGCCATTAATGCATTTAGTGTACCATAGTAAATTCTTTGACCATAAATACTCATTTTTCTCCCAAATTCAGTATGAAAGATATTTAAAATTTTACTGTCTGTTAAGGTACTCATATGAATCATCCAATCATAGTATCAGGCTTCAGGTCCAAGTGGGTCTTCTGGGAAGTTACTCTTACTTGTCAGGAGGCCTATAAAATTAAAAGATAAGTTGTCTGCTTTCCACACAACTAATGGGCAGTGGTTTTTTTTTGTTTTATCTCCTAAGGACACTGCCATCTACAAAGGAAAAAAACTGGAAGTATATAGCACTAGCCTGTAGTAATTATAAAATCCAACTGCATTAAGTATGCCAGGTTCTACTACTCTGGGGTTGGGTAATGTTTCTTGATCTAAGCTTCAGCTCTGCTCCTAGGAGGGACTCTGTAGTCCATCGTTCTCCCTGGTTCTTGGGTCAGCCCCCTGGGAGCCATTCCTGTTCTGTCACAATGTGATGATTGTTCCAAGGGTATATCCATATGTCAAAGCTTATCAAATTTTATACTTTAAATATGTCCAGTGTGTTGTATGTCTATTTTATATCAATACAGAAAATCATTAAAAATAGGTGAAAAAATAAGTGAACTACCACAATATGCAGAAACATATGTAACATAAAATATAATGTAGTAAAGAGATAAGTCCCAAAATACCACATACTGTATGCATAATTATTATAAAATTTAAAAACAAAACTAAGAAGTGTATTGTTTTTGATAATTTTTTTTGTTTATCTTAAAAAGCTTTTTGGTGTTTATTTAAATGGGTATATGAACCTCGAGTTGTAATACAATTATAAAAAGGCTTTATATCGTCCAATCTTCTTTCACTTGTTTAGCGCTTTATACTTCTGAAGGACAAAGCCATCATTTCCATTTTTTAAAAAGATTTTATTTTTTTGTCGGAGAGAGAGAACACAAGCAGGGGGAGTGGTAGGCAGAGGGAGAAGCAGGCTCCCTGCTGAGCAAGGAGCTGGGTCTGGGACTTGATCTGAGGACCCCAGGATCATGACCTGAGCCAAAGGCAGACACAACTGACTGAGCCACCCAGGCATCCCTTTATTCCATTTCATGTTTCATTTCTTTTTATTTTTTTGGTTAGATATTATATTATTTATTATTTATTTTTATTTTTATATTTTTATTTGAATTCAGTTAATTAACATGTATTATTAATTTCAGAGGTAGAGTTCAGTGATCCATCAGTCTTCTTCTTTTAAATTAATTTTTATTTTATTATGTTCAATTAGCCAACATTAGTACATCATTACCCAGTGCTCATTATATCACAAGCCCTCCTTAATGTCCATCACCTGGTTACCCCATCTCCCTAGCCCCTGCCCCTATAGCAACCCTCAGTTTGTTTTCTATGATTAAGAGTCTCTTATGGTTTGTCTGTGATTTAAGTGATCTGTTCCCAAGTGTTCATTTTTTTTATTTTAAAGAATTAATTACTCATATGTTTCATATGTTTTTATATAATCAAACATTATTCATAGGATAACAAAAGAGAATAAAATATATAAGTAAATCAGTAATACAGAGCAAATTATCATTACTACTATTTAACGATGAGTTGCTCTTCAACTTCAGGGAAGTAAGAGATGTGCCTCAAAGCATTACAGATGATAGTGGTAGTGATATATGATTATGCATAAGCCACATTCCAAGGAGGTGGTATATCATTTGAAAATCATATTTGAATATATTATACAAATGTCATCTAATTGGTTTTTCTGCATTAGTATATACAGATCTTAAATATGTGACATTGTAAACTCAGTTCTTTTTGACTCAAAGTCATTGAATTTGCTTTCAGGCAAATCTGTAATCTACATATTTTTATTCTCAGGGCTCTTTTTGTTATCTCATTGAAATACCTTAAATATAACATATATTAAAGACCTAATAAAAATAGATCACTAAGAATTAACTGTTAATAGTCTTTTCAAAACTTAATGGTGTAAAACAGTGAATTAATCTATTCATATTAATTCAGAAATGCTACTGTTATGGCAGAAATTTTTAAATTTTTGATATAAAGATAGAATCACCCGGGTAAATTATTTAAGTTTAATTCCATATGAGGTATCTTAATAAAGAACATTATTTGCATGGTGTACAGCAGGATAGAAACATCTGGTGTTTTTGCATTTTCTGCTAAATCACAGATGACTAATTATTTGCCATGTGTCAGGAAAAAAAAATTGATTAATCACCCATCCTTGTTAGCCTAATGTTCTGCAACTAAGATCTGTTGTTTTAAGTCTTCAACCTCCTTTGTACACTTTGTGGGCTTCTTAACTGCAGAGGTATTTTTTTATCAAAAATTTCTTCAAATAGATTTGCTTCTAAATACTTCCAGAATTTTTGTTTCAAGATGAATTTTAAAAAATATCGTTGGACAGACCCATAGAAATTCTCTTATGCTTTTGAATGATTGAACATTGTTTAACTTGGAAAAATTTGTTATCTCCATTGTACCATTGCTGTTTCTGCATGCTAAATTTATTAGCCAACTTATTTATGGTTTTGTATGAGTTTTAGTTAGGTTTTATAGTTTTCATTGTGTGATTTTTAAAAAGATTTTGTTTATGTGTGCATGTATGTTTGCATGTATGTATGTATTTATTTATTTGAGAGAGAAGGGGGTGAGAGCAAGAGCAGGAGCAGCAGGAGGGACAGAGGCAGAGAACCTCAAGCAGACTCTGTGCTGAGCCCTGAGCAGTTATGGAGCTAATCCCAGGATCCCAAAATCACAACCCTAGCTGAAAGCTAGAGTCAGATGCTTACCTGGCTAAGCCACCCAGACACCCCTTCATTGTGTAGTTTTTGTATATTTTTGCTATTTGTATAGGATCTTTATGTAATTTTTTTCTAAATTTTTTTCTAATATAGAGAGGAATTATTCATTATTTTATAATCTAAGTGGTGTTGCTAATGCCTGATTTGGGGCAAGAGAAAGCTTATTATTGAAATACAGAAACAAATTTGGGGTAACTTCTCTGAAAGGAACTAACTTTTAAAGCTGTTTTTTTACTCCTACTCTGTTTTATAGTGCTTTTCAAAGAATTTGGAAGAACCAGTGTTTTCCTAAGGACCTTTCCCCCTTTCTCATTCATTATATTTTATGATGCATTCCACATTTTGGTGATACTCTTATTATGGGGATTTGTTTTTTAACCTCTTTTATAAAATTAAAGTTCAGAGAGCAAAAGCAAATGGTTTGGAAAAGAATCAGCAAAGACATCCCTTACAAAGAGCAGAACAAGATTATGGAAAATATGTTCATTAAGGAACTTTCTCCACTGTCAAAGTAGACAGTTTTCACAGTCATTTACTAGCAAGATTTTATAACTGTTTGTGACCATTAACTGTGTGTGTTATCCATTCTGTATAAATAATTATTGTAAACAATTATTCTAGCTATCTTTTTTGTTTGTTTTTAGATAATCATACCAGAAGAAACTACATCCAGACCAGTAGGAAGGCTCAGAAATCCTGGACTCTGAACAGGACACAGTTCTTTGGTAGGACTTGGGTTGGACTTCATGGGAAAATATATGTATATGTAAGGAGTAGTTGGTGGGGACTATGGTAGAGGTACTTAGTTTCTTTACAGTAACTTCACTTTTATTAAATGGATTTATACATTTCAGCTGGCATCTTCCCTCAGCTAAAGATTAGGGTTTCTTTTTGTTGTTGTACATATTTAAGGTTTACAAGTTGATGATTTGATATCCGTATACATTCTGGAATAATCACCACTATCAAGCTAATTAGCAAATT
>PITA01013233.1:0-58388 GCA_004023965.1 Spilogale gracilis
TACTTCTAACCTTTCTGAGGTGATTAATTTTACAGATTTTTTTTTTAATTTCCACACGTCTTGTTCCCCTTTCATGTTGTCTATGTAAGGTTTCTTGGTTGTTAGTTTATTCCCATCCCTCTTCCCTTCCTCATTGTCTTCTTATCGATCCTGCATTTTCTCCCTTCCTTTTTCTTTTTTTTTCTTTTTTTTTTTTTAAAGATTTTATTTATTTTGACAGAGAAACACAGCCAGAGAGGGAACACAAGCAAGGGGAGTGAGAGAGGAAGAAGCAGGCTTCCCGCGGAGCAGGGCGCCCGATGTGGGACTCGATCCCGGGTCTCTGGGATCATGACCTGAGCAGAAGGCAGTCGCTTAACCAACTGAGCCACCCAGGCGCCCCTCCCTTCCTTTTTTTTAAATAACTGCTGGGTTGGTGCCTATACATCTCAGACTCCCTGTGCCTTAAACTCCAAAGGGGAGGCTTGCTTCTCTTACCACGGCTGCTGCCTGGGGTGACCCACTCCCATTGTGGGCCCCTCAGCCACATTTCTGCACCCCCTTCTTGACTGTACCTCTCCACCCCCCGACACTCTTCCCACCCACCAAGGACAAGTTGCTAGAGTTCTCTCCTGTAATGACTGCTTGTTTGCAGAAGCAAGAGCCCTCAGGCTAGAAAAGACCTGAAGCAATGAAGAGCCCACCTGCTATTTTCTTAGAAATCCTGAGGCTGGAGGTACTTTCTGGCCACTGGGGCTGGTACAGACCTGTGAGACCTGGTACAGACCTGATACAGACCTGTGAGACAGACCTGCTTGAGACTCTGAGTATGAGAAGTACAGACACTAGGCTTCTGATCAGGTATTCTGGCCACCCAACCAAATGCTCTCCCAAACTTAAACCTCGGAGGCCCCTACAGGCTCCTGGCTGGGCCCTGCTATGGCCTTCACTCCCATGCCAGAGCTCCCTGCCCATGTACCTCTTGTGGCTACCTTTCAGTCTGTGCCCTAGACACCAGGGAGTGCTCACCTTTTTTCAGGATCTGCGCCACTGAGCAGCCACCCTCTTTCAGAGGAACAAAGTGACCAAATGGCAGGTCAGATTTCCTGATGTCTCAGAGAAACGGTGGTTCTTTAATCCCTACGGAATGATCTGCTTCTTTTGCAGACTGGCATTTTGGTGCCCCCCAGCAACCACTGAAATGACATGTCATTCTCTCCAGCAGATGTTCCTGAAATATTTTAGGTCAACTCCTCATAAACCCTAATGACTATGGGAAGCCAGTCCTCTCTCTCTGGCTGCTTCAGAGAAATGCCCCCTCCCTGAGGAATGACTTAGGTGCTACATAAGGTCTCAGTGCTGACCCACTTAGAGGTCCTGACAAGCAAGGCGACTAACCATCCCTTCTCCTGAGCAAGGATTCAGGTTTGAGGTGCCTTAGGCCCACATGTCCCAATTAGTTGACATCATTCTTTCCTTAGCTACCCCACAGGCACTAATCTGTCATACAGAGACTCTCAGGATACTTTAAGGCAGCCATATTTATAATGCTATAAATGGACCTTCGGAGAAACAGGATGTCTTTCAACAAGGTTCATGGGTTCAGGAAGTTTTCAGATCATGTACTTCCTTAGGCACTGTCTTAACACTCACCTACACACCTCTCTCTTTTACTACCCCTTTTTCAACTTTATAAAAGAAAGACATATCCACTTAGAACACTAATGTGGTTCATAGCCCTAGGGTTCAAACACCTCCCTGAAATCAAGCAAAGGGATAACTCAGTACTGTTGGAAGAAATCAGTGATACTAATGAGTGTGTACTAAGTATGGTTAACAAATCCTCATAGCTGGTTTACTGATTTCCAATTCTTTGCTTTCAACAAAATGGAAAGAGAATCTAAGGAAGTTTTCAGGTGATATATTTTTTTAAAGATTTTATTTATTTATTTGACAGAAAGAGAGACAGCAAGAGAGGTAATACAAGCAGGAGGAGTGGGAGAGGGAGAAGCAGGCTTCCCGCTGAGCAAGGACCCTGATGTGGGCCTTGATCAGCTCCTAGGACTCTGGGATTATGACCTGAGCCAAAGGCAAGTGTTTAATGACTGAGCCACCCAGCCTCCCCTGGGTGATAGAGTATTAAATATTATATTTCGTGACAGATGTCTGTGCTTTGGAACATATACCTTGAAATGAATACAATGAATTGAGTAGGTCACTTCTAAGAACCTCCTTCCATTCCTAATTAGATTCACTAAACATGAGAATTGTGTCTAGTTTTCTAATTCTTTTGGAAATGCAAACAATTCTACAAAGACCACTGTTTAAGACACTGATGATGATGGGGCGCCTGGGTGGCTCAGTTGGTTAAGCGACTGCCTTCGGCTCAGGTCATGATCCCGGAGATCCTTGATCGAGTCCCACATCGGGCTCCCTGCTCGGTGGGAGGCCTGCTTCTCCCTCTCTCACTCCCCCTGCTTGTGTTCCCTCTCTGGCTGTGTTTCTCTCTGTCAAATAAATAAAATCTTTAAAAAAAAAAAGAAAGAGAAATACATGTTATATAAATATATATTTATGTAGATACCACCCATATGGGTACCTTCATGTGAATTAAGAAGTGAATTTCACTTTTGAATACACTTGTCATCAATTAGAAAATTGAAATAAAATATTAATTTTGTTAGAAAAGTCATATTCCTATTTTAGAAATGTCAGAAAAATATATGAATCATGAATTTGTTGTTATAAATAACCATTAGAGTGTTAATGGCATGTGGTGTGCCAAGCAAAGTCATAAATGTAGGTAGTCCAGAGCCATTTTATGACATTAGGATAAATATAAGTAACACATCACAGCCCTCTCTTTTGTATGGTGAAAGAGATTATGTATCCAGATGTCAACAAAAAAGTGCAATTTGACCTGGATTTAACAAATTGATAGTCTAGCTTTCCAACTGGAAAGAGTATGTGAAGCAATTTTTAAAAAATGAAGAAAGTATTCAGCTAACACATAAAGAAGCTATTAAAAGTTATCTCAATATAGGCAACAAAGTTAATATAATAAATGTGTTCATAGTACGGCTTCGTACATATTAATGTAGCATTGTAAAATAGTCCATTACAGATCTAAGGGTAATGACACAATGACAGAAGGTCAAAGGCATTTCCCAAAACTAGTGGGCTGGGTTAGACTTTGATTTAAAAAAATAATAATAAGGTAAAAGAAGAGAAGTTAAAATCAGCCACTCACTTACTCATAGATTGCAAAATTATAAGACTCCCTTTATATAATTTCAGCTTGTATTTAGGGACAGGAGATAATGCATCCAAAGTGCCTAGCACTGTGTCTGCCTCATGGTAAAAACAAAATTGCCAGTTATCATCATCAATTCATCATGATTTCCTTTTATCTGAAATATCTATTAATGATAACTTAGAGGGGTGCCTGGGTCCAATTTTTTTAAGCGTCTGCCTTTGGCTCTTGTCATGATCACAGGGTGCTGGGATCCAGGGCCCAGATATGCTCCTTGCTTAGCAGGGAGCCTGCTTCTCCCTCTCCCTCTGCCCACCCCCCTCCTCATGCTCTCCCTTGCCCTCTCTCTCTCAAATAAATAAATAAAATCTTTAATTTGATGGTCTCTACAGTATACCAACTCTCCTGATCATAACTATGTACCACTGGAGAAATATACAAACTCTAACCTCTAATTAGATCAATGGCTGATTAAGTGTTGAATTTCATTTAAAATAGTCATGTAATAATTTTAACTGCTAATGTTTATCCCAGGCTTACTACATGACAAATATTGCACACACTAAGCACATTAACTGTGTTGTTCTTGAATTCTCTCAGTATCCTTCTGAGGTAGATGGTATCATTTTCTTCATCTTTTAGATGAAGATACTAAAGCTTGCAATGGTTGCTTTCCTGACGTCATGGATCCGGCCAGTTGTAGAATATATCAAACATACTGACTGATTCCAGAATCTTCAACTCCTAACAACTTCATTTATATCAGTTCACCCCTGTTAGACAGTATCATGTGGATAAGCCTATTTTTACATCCAAGGAGAGATGGTGATGATAAAGGGAGACAGGGAGATTATTACAAATACAGTATATTGTTCAGAAATTTCAGTAGACATTTATGTAATCCTAAAGTCTATATTTGATCTCTTTGCCAACAAAACAAATATAAAAATGGTATCAGTAAAATGTTTTTGAAATAGAGGTGACCATAGCTCTTTCAAGTATTTTACAATGAGTTAAAAATCCAAACATCTAATTATTGAATCATTATATTGTACACCTGAAAGCAACATAAAATGACATGTTAATTATATGTCAATAAAAAAGAAATTTTTAAAAATTTTTTAAAAATCAAATTCAGATTTGTAATGTATTAACTTACTAGTAGTGTGTTTTCATGTAATTTTTTACTATTGAAGAAATGAAAGCCTTTTTATTTTATTTTATTTTTTATTAATATATAATGTATTATTTGCTTGAGGGGTACAGGTCTATGATCATCAGTCTTATACAATTCACAGGACTTAACATAGAACATACCCTCCCCAATGTCCATAACCCTGCCACCCCTGTCCTTCCCCCTACCCCCCAGCAATGAAAGCCTTTTTTTTAATGAGCGTTACAAGGTAGTGAAGCCACTTGCTCCATACAGAGCCTACACCTCCTTGACTTCTGGGACCAACAGAAACAACAATATTTTTAATGTTTTAATAATAACTAACAGGTTAGGGGCACCTGGGTGGCTCAGTTGGTTAAGCGACTGCCTTCGGCTCAGGTCATGATCCAGGACACCCGAGATCGAGTCCCAGATGGGGCTCCCTGCTAGGCGGGAAGCCTGCCTCTCCCTCTTTTACTCCCCCTGCTTGTGTTCCCTCTTTGGCTGTGTTTCTCTCTGTCAAATAAATAAATTTTTTTTTAAAAATAGCTAACAGGTTAAACATAAAGTAACAAAGACAAACAGTAAATGTTCGTAGACACAGTATTGAGTTGAGTCATAGCAGTGTAGACTAGCAAAATCTGACTGAAATAGCCTTTTCATTTATGTTAACCAATAGTGGGGTATGACTTATTGGAATAGCATTTCCTTTCAGAAGATCATCTAAACCCTCTTCAGGGATTTTGTTTTTGCTATTCTTGTTTGCTGATTTTTTTTTTTTTCCAAAAATAAGGATTGGCTCCCACACCGATAATGAAACAACTGTGAATCTAAAAGTAAATCAAGGGAATAAAGTTGACTTTGCATCTCCTAGTTGAAGTCTTAGAGAGGGGTGCCTGGGTGGCTCAGTGGTTGAGCATCTGCCTTTGGCTCAGGTCATGATCCCTGAATCCTGGGATCAGCCCCTCATTGAGGGGGATTGGGTGGGTACCTGCTCAGCAGGAAGCCTGCTTCTCTCAGTATCACTCCCCCTGCTTGTGTTCCCTCTCTAGCTTTGTTTCATTCTGTCAAATAAATAAATAAAAATCTTTAAAAAATAGTTTAAAGAAAGCCTTAAAGAAATCAAGATTAATCAGTACCTGGGCTTTGCTGTGTCTATCTGAGCGCCTAATACAAAGCAGGCAAATAAAAGGTGCTCAAAAATACTCGTGGCTGTAGTTGAATTGAAAAGACAATGCACCTGAAAAATTGTCACGTCAGTGGGACATCTCTGTGCCAACAATTGGTATGGTGACAGAGCCCATGCTGTTATAAGCAAACTTCGTTTAACCTCAATAGTAAGGAAAACACAATGCTACATTTATATATACCTGTCCTCTCTGAACCCCAGAGTAATTTAAAATATGGAATTTTTCTCCTAGATTATCTGGGAAAATTGAGACTCAGAGCCTTTTTTGCAGTTCCCCTGGGAAACACCCAGATACTGTGCAGTAGGCAGCCTCCCCCTCCTCCTAGCTCCATTTCACCCTGTCCATAGGAAAGCCTGCAAGGCAGATGGCTGTGGAGAGCTTTGTAACCATGAGATAGAAGAATGAAGCTTTAGATCTGATTCAGGAATTTTCCAGTATTCTGTGAAATGAGGGATGACTGCATGACCAAATCACATGATGGTCTGATGGTTCTGGAAAGGGACTGAGATTGCCCATTGACTTTGTACAGGCCCTTGCTGCCTACATTGGTCAAGCATTTATAGGAAGAGATGGTTTCCAATCAATATCTCATTGTCCAAATGAGGTCTCTATTTATGTTGTTTGGGAAATGTGTTATTAAATCAGATGACCTCTTAATATCTAAAAGGAACATCATTCTTTGGCTGCTAAAACTGAGATCTCATTTCCTTATTTACAAAATGGAGGCTTTGCTATTTGTTTTGCTCAGTATTACCTACATTTAAGAATAGTAACTGCTAGAGAATTTTTCTCACTTAGGCAGACAGTGTGAAGAGAAAGGAACTGGTGCCAACAGCTATTCAGATTCTAATAAGGATGAAATCCTAACAAGGGAATTGGTTCCAAATTTGAACGGTACTCAATAGCTTTGAGTTGCCTTTTAAAATCTAGTGAATATATAATAAGCCGTGGGCATGTGGGACACAGGGTTCGATATGTCATTACCGCCAGTTGGCTCCAGGCCTTATAAAAAGGGAAATGATTTATAGAACCAGAGTGGGATGGCTACCAAGGAAGGTGGGGACTTGCTCTAAGAAGTTTATAGGGAAAAGCTAACCAATGTCCTTTCTCAATGGGAGCAATACCCTGAAAAGATACCTCTCCAAGTGTCCCCTTTCCAGACTTTGAGTGAATCTCCAGTGCCTCCGAAACGATTCCACCAAAAATGACCATTTCAAGATTTACCAGTGTTGTGATCTTTATGCCTCTCATGCATATTCTGTTTACTGCTCAACATTTTACTTACCAACAAGGCTCTCTAGGCATGGCTACCCAAAATTTTGTTATCATACCTCATGTGGAAATGACCTCCCAGCCATAAATGCCCATGGTCTGGGGTGTCCTACTACGTCAAGGCCCCATCTTGGCTTACCTGTAATCCTTTCAAGGTATAAGAGTGCCTCCATTGGGGTAAGATCTAATTCTGCTTCTAAGCAAAGGACAGACTTAAATGTCTCATCATGATCAAGATTTAAAGAAGGAAATGAGACCCTTTCTAAATTCAGATGCAAAAATATTTTTTACAAGGTCCAGTAGAACAGCCACTGGAGATGTCAATTTCCCAAATCATTGCAGTCTGCAGAACAGCTCTGTCTGCTCACCCAACCAGACCTTTAGGAGAGCTTTTGAATTTAGCCACAGCTGGCAGATTATCCTGATGTTGCAGGCATTTGAGATGACTGATGAGCCCACTTCACTGACTGCTTGTTCCATGTGTAGCAAAGTTTAAACAACTTTAGGCACAGCAAAATATGGGACAAGGAGCTTGGCATAGAATAGCTACAGGGTGTTTGATAGAATGACAGGCATGTAGTGTGGGCATCACAGTTGGCAGCAGATGTGACTCATTGTCTGTAATAACACGGCAGACATGAACACCTGCCAACCACTGCCCCTGTTCTCAAAAGCTGCAACTTGGCTTTGGACTAATTCCACACTGTCCTCCCCTTCCCTGCTTCCCCTGCCATCCAAACTTTATCTCAGCATGCCTCATGTCTGCATTCACTGGGGAAAGGAGAAGGTGGGATGAAAGTAACATATTAGCACTAATTAACAATCATCAATTACCAATAGTGTACCTTGTGACTGTCAGGGGAGCTATTTTCTATGTCTGTACAAATTCCCAGATGATAAAAATTTCTCCAGAATGGTTAGCTTACATATGAAGAGACTCTGACTTAGACCCACTGATCAAAGTTGATAGGATAGGCTTAGTAGTCCGTACGGTTAATAGGTTTTTTGAGGCTATTCGTCTCTGGGAAGTTAGAGTAAGTGTGCCTCTAAAGAATTGATTCTCAGGGCACCTGGGTGGCTCAGTTGGTTAAGTGACTGCCTTCAGCTCAGGTCATGATCCCGGAGACCTGGGATCGAGTCCCACATCTGGCTCCCTGCTCTGCGGGAAGCCTGCTTCTCCCTCTCACTCCCCCTGCTTGTGTTCCCCCTCTGGCTGTGTTTCTCTCTGTCAATTAAATAAAATCTTTTTAAAAAAAATTGATTCTCAGTCTTGGCTGGAGATAGATCACTGGGGGAACTGGGAAAAACCCAATGTTCAGGCCATGCCCAGACTCGTTAACTCATAATCTTTGGTAATGGGACCCAGGCATTGGTAGTAGCCCATGTACTCTGAATATGTGGCCAAGATTGAGAACCACCAAGGAGGATAGGATGGCTCATAAAGGAGTTTCTGTCTTTTGGGGAAATCTGTCTTAACAAGCACTCATTTGACATTTGTGTGTAGAGCACTTCACTGTAAGCTCTGTGGCCTTATTTTAAGTGAGAGAAAGTTCCCTCCCTTTCTGGAGCCTTTGATTTGCTGAAAGAGATATGTATAAGAAGTGAATTCACAGTTCTTAAGCAACAAATCACAATGGGATATCATATTTAAAAATGAATATAGGGGTGCCTGGGTGGCTCAGAGGGTTAAGCCTCTCTGCCTTCGGCTCAGGTCATGATCTCAGGGTCCTGGGATCGAGGCCTGCATTGGGCTCTGCTCAGCAGGGAGCCTGCTTCCCCCTCTTTCTCTGCCTGCCTCTCTGCCTACTTGTGATCTCTCTTTCTGTCAAGTTAATCAATAAAATCTTTTTAAAAAATGAATATAGCCATCTGAAGGAATCGAGAGTAGAGAAAGATCAGAATCTGGAGTAGGTAAAGAGGGGATGATTCCTGGAAAGTATATTTGAGCTAGAATTTCAAGTGTACAACTACTCGATCCTGAGAGTACTTTATAAAAGTGTAAAAGTTATTTTCTATGCTTTCTTCATTGCTAATAGTATCAGCGATGACAAAATAGAATGTAAGAATGATCAGTTATGCATGTTAATGTTTCCAAAGGTAAATAATATCTTCTGAGAAAACTTCCCATAGGGCCACACTGGAGATGGGCTGGAAGGCTGGTTGGGTGGACATTGGAGTCACATGTGTTCAGTGTAATTTCATTTCCTAGTCATCCTAACTAGCTGTGAAGGCAGTTCTCTAAAAATTTTCCCAAAAGTATTCTGATCAATGTTCATATGGCCAGAAAAATGAAGAACACCCACTTCATTCTCTGCTTTCTTATGTTTACTAAAACATAAGCAACAAAACAACAACAACCACCACCAAGTTTCTTATTTTGAATGAAGGAGGTGACTTTTAGTCCAGTCTTTTTTTGGTTATGTTTTGTTTTTTAAGGAACCAAACGCTTTCCTGCCTAGCTGACCACATTTCAACATTTTCATGTCATAAAACATACACCTTGTACTTCAGGTGGTTTTATTTTGTTTTGTACTTAGATTATTTGACATGCACTTGTTACACAATTAGAGTCAAACTCAGAAGCATGGAATGTTCCTTGCACGCTGTTTTCATGCTGAAAGCCTCAATAAGACTTGTATGTTCAATGAACAAAGGCACTTAGGATATCAGTAAACTGGAAATAACAAATTCAAGAAGGGAGCACAGGGTATTTCTGGGCAAAGAATGTGTACTCCAACTTCTTTTGAAAAACTAATTAGTGACAAATTTGACCAAGAGAAATCAACACTGTTTAATTTCCTTTCTATTGCAAATTAGTGCATTTAGTAATTTTAAGGAACAGTTAAATCTGCAATAAAGTTTCTGTGTTTGATAAAACATCACATTCTAAAATTCAAGCAAATGATTTGTATCTGGAGCATCTTATAATGAGAAACTTATGTGACATGTCCTCTTGGGGTACACATGTAAATAGAATATGAAGGATGTGAAATTTCCTTTGTCCGTAACGCACAATAAGAATTTATTGTGTTCATATGTATTTACAGAGTATCTGCTATGAGCCAGAAATGAGAGTAGGGATAAACCTTATGACCATGAGAAAGAAAAAATTCTAGCCCCTGAAAAAGAGAGAAACTGTCAGACAAACTGCAAATATTGTCACAAAAAGAGTTGGGCAAGATTTTGTCCACCAAAGCAGGCACTTGATTTTTGGGGATATGTTTATGATCTTTGTAAAAAGGTCTCTTTCTGCTGAAAAATGCATTTTGGAGACCATTTCTTTGCATGGTCAGGAGTGAGGATTTAAATTGGTGAGGAAAATTCCACATAATTATCACAGAAAGAAGGTAAATTATTCTAAAGAAACCAAGGCTTAGCATGCAGACCATTTCTGCAGGAGGGGAATTGGAGCTGGTCTTGTTTAACTGAGTAACTGGCATGTATCAGAATGCCATCTAGCCCCATGGGAATAGTCTGCTTAATCAAGAGAAATCCAGCTATCTGAGTCCTGTGAACCTCACAGCATTTCAACTAAGAATAGAGTCTTGGAAGAAAGATTTTACACTCTCCAAATTCCAAAGCTGTGCTGAAGTTTGTCATTATTTTCTGAAAGTTCCCTGAGCAAGGGAGGGGAGGACAAGCTATAAATAAGTTGGTGCTTTGCTACCCCTCATTCTTGGTTATCCATTACTCAATACTAAGGATGGCATCTTTCTGCAGATTCTAAGTGTGCTAGTTATAATTTAGTGTGCAACATGCAGAACTCCTCGGGACCAGGCAGGCAGGGCAGGATAGTAGCTGCCCACTTGACCTCAGTCATGTCACATGCCTGATACCTTTGTTATTCCCACTGGGCCATTTGTGCTGGGACCTCAGAACAAATGGTGATCTCTCTGCCCCTCCCCTCCCTTACTTGAGTCTGCCCTCCTTCAGAATGCTGGTAAATCTCACATTCTCTGTTCCTGGACTTTTCCCCGGTCATTTTCCTAGCCCTAATTATTCTAAGAACTTGGTTCCCTAGGATTAAATAATACTGTATTTGTATGAATGGTTCTCTTATGTGACATTCTTGTGAACCCCATTACATTTTGAGTTCTTCTATAGCAAGTATCATTACCTCCATCCTTCCTCCTCCTTTTATGGCTCCTTCCATTTTCCTGCAAAAAAAAAAGAAAAGAAAAAGAAGAAGAAGAAAAAAAAAATCACTACAGCTCCCCAACACACACACACACACACACACACACACACACACACACACACACAGTGGCTCTGCCCCTGTGGAATGCTAACTAAATAGGTACTTAATGCATGCTCCTCTTCTCATAACATGGGTCAAGCCACACAAGAAAAGAAAACCAGGTAGAAGAAGAGGAGGAGCAAAAGCCCGATTTCACATCAACAGTGTGATTAGATCTGAGCAAACCACTGAGGTCAGTCCCAGTGTCTAGACCCTATTCCCGCCCCATCCTTGCACAGGCCTCGAGTTTCCCTGGCCCTCCTTGCTCTTCTTCATCAACTCTCCTTATATAAACTCCTTTAGAAAAAGATGCCACAAATGTATTTTTACAATGTTTGGCCCACAACCTCCTGTAGCCTTCCCATTTGAACAGTGATCAAAACCAATGGTCTATAGAGATCCAATAGTATATTGTTTTAGTTGAAGGAACTCATGTTCATGGAACCAGAACAGCTTGTTCTTGGACACATGGAGTTTGTAGACATGATAGAGATTCCTTATATTACTTTTTTTCAAAAACACTTCTTACCTATTCAAGAAAATACCTTTAAGCAAAAGGAGATAATTTCTAACTACATTCTTTTCTTTTTTTTAGTTTAAATTCAATAGCCAACATATAGTACATCATTAGTTTTTGATTTAGTGCTCAATGATTCATTAGTTGTATATAACTAACACATTTTAAAGAATTATTTTAAGATTAAGTAGCAGTGAAGTTGCATGTTGCTATGGTTTGTTTTTTCCTTGTAAAAGGCACTTTAAAAGCCTTTAGTATGGTGTATAAACCCCTCACTGCATCCTCTCACAAGCCTGTGCTGATATATATGAATATGCAAGCTGCTCCTTTTTCAATTCCCTTGCTAATAAGTAACATGAACCTTCCAGTGGACAGATGCACATCACAGATTTGATGTCTAGGAAAAGAAGAAAATTCTTATCGATAGCCGGTAACTTGGCATTGTCATTGGTTTTAACGTGTTTCTCTCTTTTTTCTCTCACATTTCTAATTAATAAACAGATCCACCCTTGTCTCATAGGCAATGAGCTTTTTTTAAAAAAGATTTTATTTATTTATTTGACACAGAGAGAGATCACAAGTAGGCAGAGAGGCAGGCAGAGAGAGGTAGGGAAGCAGGCTCCTAGCTGAGCAGAGAGCCTGATGGGGGCCTCAATCCCAGGACCCTAAGATCATGACCTGAGCCGAAGGAAGAGGCCTTAACCCACTGAGCCACCCAGACATCTGGCAATGAGCTTTATAGTCAAAACCCTGCAGTAACTAGCTGAGTGACTTCCCAAAGTCAACCAGCTCCACTGCGATCCAGCACTAACAGTACCCGAATGTCCATAAGTGAATGTGCTGGATGGGATAGCTGTGGGCCCATCATCATAATTATAAATAGTACTTATCAGCTCCACTCCCTTTCACTTAGGGTATTAGTGGCCAGAAAAGCTCAGTGTGTATGTATGCTTTGGTCCAACCAGTTGCCTAGGGCTCCCTAGAGGCAGGCACTGAGCTCAGTGCTTTGCATGTATTAGCACATTTGATCTTCAAAACCACTCCTTAGGTAGGCATTGCTATCATCATCCCCATTTTGCAGATGAGTAGGCTAAGCATAAAGAGTTAGTTAGTCTACTAGTTATTTAGGGTATGATCCTAGTGAGTGACCAATCTGGCACTTGAACCCACACAGTCTGCTTTCAGAGTGCTCTTAAAAACTACCCTGTGCATGGGCGCCTGGGTAGCTCAGTGGGTTAAAGCCTCTGCCTTCAGCTCAGGTCATGATCTCACAGTCCTGGGATCAAGGCCCGCATTGGGCTCTCTCCTCAGCAGGGAGCCTGCTTCCTCCTCTCTCTGCCTGTCTCTCTGCCTACTTGTGATCTCTCTCTCTGTCAAATAAATAAATAAATAAAATCTTAAAAAAAAAAAAACAACAAAAAACTACCCTGTGCAGCCTCCACCTAATCCTGTTAAAAGCATCTATGTTAAGGTAGGTTTGCAAGGAGGGCAGAGTGAGGGGATAACAATCTCAACTTCAGAGTTTGCAAAGTTCTCTTTCATGACACTTCTAGGGTGTGCTCAGCAGACATGCTGTGGGGGAAAGCCAGGTTTATTGCACAAAGTCCAAGTCCTGCTTATGGATGACCCACCTGGTACCTGTTGCTTGGTGCAGCTTCTGCTTCTGCTCTGCAGGCCAGATTCACCGCACAGCCAGGCTTCTCAGGGCCACACCCATTGCTCAGAGGTGGCCCTCCCCAGAGGGAGCCAGTGAGTGACTTGAATTCATGCTAGCTTTCCCAGTAAGGCTAAGAGGGCAAAGTCAATACAAAAACCTATGTCTTTTTCTGATTTTAAGTCCACATTTTCTCGAGACATGAGTCCAAGTGTTTTGGACCCAAGAGTACAGAATCTTTGGTAGCACCTGTTTTTGCACATCTGGTTATGGAAAGATTCACTGATTTGCCCAAAGGTTGAACAATGAACTCCTGTTGGACATCAGGCCAAAAAACCACAGATTTCTTCCATTCTAGTGTCTTATAGTGTCTCTCCATTCTTGTGCTCTGGTTTTGTAGCTAACACTTTCTTTGACAAATTTGCCACACATAGTGTGATCTAGATTAAGTACAGTGGTAAATTTAAGTCATTCTCTATGACAATTATCAGAGCTTTTGCATATTTTTCATCTCTCTCCCATGGATAAAATGGTAGGTTGGTAAGTAATTATAAGGAAAAAAAAACTGGAAATGTTTGAGACTTCCAATTGGGTTATTAAATTATTTATTGGTCAGAGACAGCATCATTAGAAGGTCCTAAAACATCCAAACCTCATTCACAGTGTGTAGATATTTATTTATTCTGAAGCTTTAAATATTAACCATTTTGTTATTTTTTTATATCTACTTTGAAGAAGAAGAAAATTTGATTGTCCCTCCCTGAATTGGATGTAGGTTTAGAGATTAGTTAATCAGGTTTTAAGCCAAGTATTTTGTCAAAATGAACATTGCTTGGATTAAGATTTGGTATGTAACCTCTCTGACAGGTACCTTCCAGGAATGTCCCAAGATGAGAAGGGAGTATTAATACTTCCTACCCAAGTTGGCCCTTTACCATTGTATGTTATTATATTGATTTCAATTTTGCTTTTGTTTTGTTTTTTGATTTCAATTTTTAAAATACTTCTGTCTTTTTAAATAATTATCAGTTAGACTATTTTATTGGATAATTTGATGTGAAAGAATTTGTGCATTTGTTCTCTCCCACTAAAAGTGTTTGTGCTTATATGTCAATTGCATCTCAATAAAGTTGGAAAAAAAAGTTTGTGCTTCCTCTTCTACTGAGGTCAGATAATGCTGTTTAGAATTATGTCTGAAGTCTGTCATGCTTGATCAAATATTAACCTATTGGTTTCAGTTGCAAAACAAGGAAAGATAGTTCCCCACAACCATTCCTCATTGCCATGCTGTTTGGGCCTTAAAAATCCAGAGGTTGATGTGGACACTCTTCATGTAATTCAGACAGAAATAAATCTCTTTATGGAAGATGTCATGAATTTCTGTTTTTAATTTTTTTTCTTCTTTCTCAGCAACAGACTTTTTGATCAAATTGTTTGATGGTGCTCAGCCAGTTTTTAGTAATTTACTTGAGAAACTGAGAAAGGAAGAGAATGTTGTGGGAAGGGGCAGGAAAGGAGGGAACCCTGTATGAGGCTGATCTCAGGACCCTGAGACTATGATCCCAGCAGAAATCAAGAGTCAGACACTCAACTGACTGAGCCACCCATGAGCCCCTCACCCAGTTTTTACATCAGTTTATTACAATAACTGAAGCAGATAATTTATTAAAGATTATAAAAACACCAAAATGTAATTCTGCTGAAAATTATTGCACACTGTGGATAAGGATAATTTACTGTTTATTATACATTAAGTAAGTAGAAATGTACACATAGAACACCAAGGACTATCCAGAGACTTAGCTAGGAAATTTTTAGTTCTTTCTCAGTAGAAATGGATGAAAACTTTTTGAAGTCCTGCTGATTCTTTTCTGGGTGTTTTACCCAATTTGTGGCCCCAAGTCTGAGTGCTGATTTATCATGTTCTTATTCCAGAGTCTTTGTTACTATTAGGAAAGAGGTCTTTATCTTTGCATCTTTCTGGTAGTCATTACCAAGTGATTGCTATTAAGATTTACTCTTTTCATCTGACTCTGCACAAAGCCGGCTGCCTGCCACACTACCACCCTGCGTGTCTGCTGTGTGTGCGTGGTCTTGAAGTTCTTCCTGATCCAGTCCTAGTTCTTGTTAAGTGTCTGTAGTCTTCTAGTCTTCTAGTCTTCTTTCCTGACTTTGTGTATTTCACATGATGTGGTAATGAAGGGATTTCCAATGAAGAGTTTTGTTTAAAAACTGATTATAGTTTATCTATTCCTCCAACTCTTCCCTTTCACTCAATAGTGAAATCAAGCCACCAGAAGACTTCCCATGTGACAATGTCAAACATTTTCCCTGGCCACAGGCTCTTTTTTTGTGTAAGCTTCCATTACACATGTATTTGCTGAGTTGGTAAGCAGAGTTGAATCAATAAATGCTTATTTTCAATACAGGATTGGCTCAGAAAAATAAAATAGAAAATTAAGTGAGTAAAAATAAAGTTTTTACAAAGATTTCAAAGCACATTGCAAATAAAGTATTATATTATAAATATATCAAGGACAGTATTTTTCCTAAGGTCATCCAAGGCCATGATGCTGCCTTAACTTCGTAATTTTTACAATGCTTAACATTGTGTTTTGTACTTAAAGGTACTTAATAAATGCTTACTTCATGGAATATTTTATTTATGTTTCCTATGTAATACCTAGCCCAATATCTTGACTATAGTAAGCATTTGATAAATGCTGATGAAGAATAAATAAGTGAATGAAATAATTAATTTGTCATGTATGCTTAGCTGTCATTGATTATATTCGTAGAAGTACATAGATGTTACCAGAATATATTGAGGTGTGATGGTTTTTCAATTTAAAATGCCATAGTGTCATTTAGGCAAGTCCTACAGTCTCATTGAACTTGATGTTTTGCATCCTGTAATGTCTATGGTAATCTGCTGTATAATTTTCAGGTCCAAGAAGTGCAGTGGTCAGGCTTTCATTGACCCTGACATTCCCAACTTCCTGTAGGTAGATGGGTGGAGGAGTAAGGGGGAGGAGAACTACCTTTCCATTTCAACTCTATAAAGGAGGTTCGTGCCTGCATTTGGGACTAGTAGCAGTGCATCATTTATTAAACAAGCTTACCTCTCTTGATGTCGGAGAGAAATTTTGATTTATCAAATGCATGTTTTAGAGCTGTATACAAAAGAAGAAAATAAAATATTTCTCCAGGCTATGATTTTTTTAACAAAAATATTGTAAATTGTGATCCTACTGTCAGTTAATATTTCCTATATTGTAAATTCTAACATCTTTATCATATGCCTCTTAAACTGATTCAAGTTTAGAGTACACTACAAAAACAACTCAGGCTGAGTTTATTCGTTTTCTCTTAACCTTCATTCAACTCATGAGGTGTATTCCATCAACAGGGATAGATCAGAACTCCTGCTGCATATTCCACTGCATTAGAAGGAACCATTTACGGCTTGCTATTGAGGATATAACTTTCACAAACACTTGTGGGTGATATAACTTAAACTGGCCCAATGAAGACCTTCATATAACATAATAAGGCTTTCTTTGGAATTAAGCAAAAGGTAAAGATTATTTCAATCTTAATTTTTTTCCAAGGAATTAAGAAAAGAAGCACCCACTAACTTATTATATGATATTAAGACTAGAAAATAATCACTTCGAAAAAGAAAAATTACTGACTAATCTCATTCATGGATACAGATATAAAATTAGTACACAAAATACTAGCAAACTGAATCCAACCAGGATCAAATAGGATTAGTCTTAACAATGAAAGAATAATTTACCCATAAGAAATCTGCAAATGTAGCTCACCATAATAAATACAGAGGTTAAAAACTACGATCTTATTAGATGCAGATCTGCTTAAGATTCTCACTGTCTTTTTCCATTCATCTTTTGAAGGGCACCTTGGCTTTTTCCACAGTTTGGCAATTGTGGCCATTGCTGCTATGAACATTGGGGTACATATGGCCTTTCCTTTCACTACATCCATATCTTTGGGGTAAATACCCAGTAGTACAATTGCGAGGTCATAGGGTAGCTCTATTTTTAAATTTTTAAGGAATATCCACACTGCTTTCCAAAGCGGCTGCATGGAGCACTGGGTGTGGGGCATGGGCAATGAATTTTGGAACACTGAAAAAATAAAATAAATTTAAAGTAAAAAAAAAAAAAGACAAAAAAGATGGGAAAAAAAATTCTCACTCTCCTTTTCTCTCTGTCCCTCCCCCCAAAAAGGAAACATTTCCTTTAAAATGAAGAATAAAGTGAAAATGTCCACTAATGTTCATTTTATTAAAGATTGCTTTTGAGGTATTGATTAATGAAATAAAATAAGAAAAATAATTATTAGGATTAAAAAGGTAGAAACCAAACTCTTTTCTTGTAAATGGCATGATTGTTTACATTGGAAATTATTTTCATCCTCCTCTTCCCAGAAATAAACATTTACAGAAGAATCTAGACACATAAACTACTAAAGAAAAAATATATATAGCAAAAATAAGCAAGACCTTCATGGAAAAATCATATAAGTTGTTGGAAGTTTTTAAAGGGAGAACTAATTAAGTGAAGATATATACCATATTCATGACTAGGAAGATTAAAAATCATGTATTATCAATTTCTCACAAATTGATCTGTATAGATTGATCAAAGAAAATCAAATCAAAATCCATAGAGTACTTTCACAGGAAATCGACAAGGTTAACCTAAAGTGTATGGAAGGACAGAGGGACAAACAGCCAAAACTCTCCTGAAGAATTAAGAAGGCACACAATCTACCTGATATCAAGACTTACAATAAAGCTGTAATAATTCAGTCTATGGCGTTGGTGCCAGGACAGAAGAATAGACTTTGGAACAGAGTTGAGAGCCCAGAAACCAGACCTACATATTTGTGGTCACTTGATTATGTGCTACAGGTGGCATTATAAATACCTGTGGAAAACTAACTATTCAATAAATGGTGCTAAATCAATTATATATTAATATACAAAAGTTGAAATTGGATCCTACCTAGTCCATACAATAAAAAAAATTCCATAAGGATTAAAAGCCCTAATATGAAAGGCATAGCTTTTAGAAGTTTTTATAAGGGATTATCTTTTTGAACTCAGGGCAAGGAAATATTTTTTAAAACAAGACAATAAAAAGTATTAGCCATAAAGGGTTGATGGATTTTAAACAAGGCAATAAAAGTGTTAGCTATAAAAGTTTGGTGAGGTTGACAACATTAAATTTAGACATTTTTGTTAATAAAATTACCATAAAGATAATGAGAGAACAAGACTTGCTCTAGAATATGGTATTTTGCATACAAAGAAACAAGAAAGAATTAGAATTGCAAATAAATAAATATCTTTGGCAAAAAAGTATTCTAAAGAACTATGAACAAAAGAGATGGATAGTCCTTTTATAGAAAAGGTAAATTAATGGTTAATAAATAGAAGAAAATATACTAAACTCTATTATCAACCTGCAAAATTTAAATTAAAACTGTAAAATAATGCCATTTTATAACATCGAGATTGATGAAAATTAATCTGGCAATAGCAAGCACTGGGGGAGATTTGAAGTCCTAAAACCAGTTACATACTGCTGATGGGAGTATAAATTGGTATCACCATCTTAAAAAAGAATTTGACATTATCTCATAAAAGTGAACTTGTGAATATTCTTTGGCATAGTCATTTCTTTCCTGAATCAATAACTTAGAAAACCCTTACAGTTTTGTGGTATATTTAAATGATGGAATAGTGCTCAGAAATATAAATTGATCATCTATAACTCTAAACAAATGAGTTGTAGTTACAAGCCAGTTGCAGAAATCTATATAAACATGATACCTTTTTTGAAAGATTTTATTTATTTATTTATTTATTTATTTATTTATTTATTTGACAGAGAGAAACACAGCTAGAGAGGGAACACAAGCAGGGAAAATGAGAGAGAAGCAGGCTTCCTGCCTCGCAGGGAGCCCGATGCGGGGCTCAATCTGGAGACTCCGGGATCATGACCTGAGCCCAAGGCAGATGCTTAACAACTGAGCCACCTAGGTGCCCCAACATGATACCCTTTTTAAAGTAAAGATTACCTAGGGCAAAACCAGGTAATATGGATAGATGGATGGATAGATGGATGGATGGATGTAAAGAAGGAAGGAAGGATGGATAGACACACGATGGATACATAGATATACGTATAAATGTAAGTAATATAGTCTCAGAAGATTGTTTTGCAATGACAATGAAATCAGAAACAAACCTTAAGATAGTAGGTACCTTTGGTGTGGGGGAAATTAATGAGAACAGAGATAAATGCACAAGACTTAGAAAAAAACATAATAGATGATATTTTCTAGCTGTTCCTCATTCATTTTTCACTAAATGTTTTTTAAAGCTTTCTCTTTCAAAAGGTAATAGGAGATGGAGAGGAGGACTGTGGGTCAGCACTCACAAATGTTCCCATTTACGTCTCACAAGAATCAGTAAGCTATATACTACAATACTTATTCTAGAGATGAGAAAACAAAAACCAAGAAGTATGCAGTTGACCCTTGAACAACATAGGATTTAGGGGCGCCAAATCTCCACACAATCAAAAATCTCTGTAGAACTTTTGCTTCCCTCTAAAATACAGCTACTAATGGGGTACAGTTGACCAGCCTTACCACCAACAGTTGATTAACACATATGTTGATTTTACATGTATTATATACTGTATTCTTACAATAAAGTAAGCTAGAGAAAAGAAAATGTTATGAAAAAATCATAAGGAAAAGAAAATATATTTACAGAATTGTACTGTATTTATTTTAAAAAATCACACTTAAGTTGGACCCATTTTTTTCCAGGGGTCAACTGTGATTATCTTTACAACGTCACATAGTTCTAAAATGGCAGAGCTCAGTTTGGAATGCACATCTGTTTATGAAGGGCCATTTTTGTAGCAAGTGATTCAATTATATCAAGTAATATGTAGTTATTATCCTTTAAAACTAAAGGACATTTTTCTGGGAAGAGGAGGACTTTCAATTTGCTTTAATCAAGAAACTAAACTTTTTATAAAACATAGTATGAAGTAAGATGACCTAAATGTTAAGTGGGAGTTATCCACATTTTGAAATGACTGACACACACATACATATATGTGTGCTGCAAAGATTTTGAGTAATAAAAATAATAAAAATCAACACCAGAATTAGATTTAAAGGGTAAAGTCTGGTATCAAAATCATTGCAACCAGTACCCTTTAAGTTATAAGAAATAGAAAGATTTCACGTTTCTTTTGAAAACTAATTTTAACATGGTCTCAATATTTGTGGGTCCGTAGATCTTGCTTTTCTTTTTTTAAAATATTTATTTATTAATTTATTTGACAGAGAGAGAGAGAGATCACAAGTAGGCAGAGAGGCAGGCAGAGAGAGAGGAGGAAGCAGGCTCCCTGCTGAGCAGAGAGCCCGATGAGGGCCTCGATCCCAGGACCCTGAGATCATGACCTGAGCTGAAGGCAGAGGCTTTAACCCACTGAGCCACCCAGGTGCCCAAGATCTTGCTTTTCTTTATGAAATAATCCTTTGTATAGAACATTTCAGTTTTTAGTGATAAGGCCTTTACAGCAAGTTATCATATTCCTTGAAGAAGGTAAATTTGAACAAACAATAGGTAATGATTCCAACAATTTTTGAGATGTTGTAACATTTCCATGAAAAGAAGCATCCCTCTCATCTTGTTTAGTCATTACTTGCTTTGTTGAGGAGCTCTTAGTGTTTTGCAAGAATTGTTCTCACATCTGAGACACAAGAGCAGGCATTCCAAACACCTCTAAGTTCAGAAAGATATTTAATAGTCTTAGAGACAGTGAGAGCCACCTGATAGCAAATTTTAGATGTCTTTCTTTCTTTCTCTCTTTCTTTCTTTTTCTTTCTTTCTTTCTTTCTTTCTTTCTTTCTTTCTTTCTTTCTTTCTCTCTCTCTCTCTCTCTCTCTCTCTCTCCCCCTCCTTCTCTCTCTCTCTCTCTCTCTCTCTCTCTCTCTCTCTCTCTCTTTTCTTTTTCCTTTTTTTTTTTTCCCCTTTATAGGGCTTAATTCTGGCAGGAACCCTTTAGACAAGGAGCATCCTGGATGCCTCTCAGAGCTTGGACTTCTGTAAACCATTTCCCAAGCAATAAGGTGCTCAGTTCCCATTATCCTTAAGTAATTACAGGAAGAGGCAGCACTATCTAAGGTATCTGTCAAAAGCATTGTTGTTGGCTGGGTGCTTAAGTAGTAAATGATGGCTGATTCATTCATGGTCCTGCCATGGATCTTTATTCTTTTTCCATTCAGAATCGGCTCTTCCCACTTCACTCTGGATGTTTGCAGTTCATGCTGAGAGTAGCAATTCATTCTTGGCAAGGTTCCCCCATGGGCTCAGATTACACAGCTCCTGCATAGCTGGGCTCTGAGCAGGAAGGAAGGCTGGCATGGAGTGGTGGAGGTGGGCCTTAGTGGTCCATTCAAGCTTTCTCAAAACTGATCTGCTTACCCAGGGGCTCTGAAAACTAAAATATTGTGGTCATTTTGGCTGCACTCTGAAAAGGGGTTGTATGTCTCTGCATAATGAATGATGCCCTCTCCTCAGTCAATTTCTGATAAATCCAGAAAATACCCAGACCTCAGCCTTGGAAACCACACCCCTTCTCAGAGCCAACCAGCTGAATATTTAGTCCCACAGGATAAATATTTTTTTTTAATTTTTATTCCAAACCTGAGACTTAGAGGTGTGTAAGCTATTCCATCAACTTTTACTTTCTCGTAACCTTCACTAATTTTTGCTTTGGTGACAAGGGCACAGAAATAGAGTTAAACTTTATGCATATATTCTGTTTTATGGGAAATTTAAGGAAAGAAAAGAATTGCAAGTTCCTTTTTTTGTTCTTCTTACACATGTTTTACATGTTTACTTAAGATCCGTACAAGATCATAAGCTCCCAAAGGCTGGGAGTATATTTTCTTTTTTCTATTCTTCTAACTTGCACCATGGCTGGCACATGGCTGGCACTTAACATGTGTGTTATGAAAGAGAAGATTAACAAATTGATTTATGACCTTATTACAATATTATAGCAACTCCTTTAAGTGATCCCTATAAGTGTCCTGATAATTATAGAAATGAGATTCTTAAAGTTAACATGCAAACAACAAAGAGAAATTAAGAAATTTCAAATTAAAGAAATCTCAAATTAAGAAATCTCAAAAAATGACTGGGAGATTTTCCTCTTATAAAATGCTGGAGTACGTACCCATAACAAATCCACTGATTGTTTAAAAAGGAAGTCCTAGAAAATTATCTGAATATATGCATCTAATTTGACATCAATCATTCGTTCTGGGTGACTGAGTTCTTAATTTGTTAGATCAAACATTTATGACAGCCTTGAAAACTATAGATCTTGAATCTTGGCTTGTGTATACAAATTAATAGAACAAACTAGAGATTAAGTATAACAGGCAAAAACTCTGAAATATTCAGTTATATATCACAAGCCAAAGGAAACACATGAGTCTTCTTGGACATTAAACACCCCAAACAAAAGCTGCGATGCCTGTGAAAGTGATATTAAGTGTTTCATTTTCTTGAGATGGAAAACAAAAATTTACAGTATGCTGAAAGGATTTGGCAGTACCTGTTGTCCTAGTGCCAGCTAGCTTCGTGGACTGAAACCTGTAGCTTCTGACCAATATCCATCAAGACTAAAACTTGGGGAAGTGGTGAAGGCCCTGGTGTGACTGGAAAGCACTCCAGGGATCCACATGGCTTCCACACTGGAAACTTCTACTGGATCATGCACACCTTTATCACTAAACCCTGGGCAGCTCAGTTTGGCTTCGATTGCTTCTAGATTTCTCCATCTCCTTTTCCCAAGGGCCAACACCCCTGTCTGCTACTCCCAGTATCTGGCTCTAGTTTTACCTCTTCTTACTAACTAGTTGGTTTTGAGCTACTGAGTCTCAATTTTAATCTTTAATCATAATCTTAAAATGAGGATATCAATTTATAGGACTGTATAAGGATTAAATGTAAAGTGCTTTATACAGTGCCTTACATATAGCACACCCTACACTGATGGTAGATACTACTGCTTCTAATAGTCCAATATGGACAGACATCTACCTACAATCCATCTTCAGTTATCACCTCTGATAAGACATACCTATTGTTTCTTCTATACCCTCATTGGCTCAAATATTTTCAGTATTATTGCCAGCCAAGATTAGATTAGATGAGCTGCCTTTTGAGCATACAGATTTGCAAAGCCAACTAAGCAACATGAAGCCTAGCGTTGTTGGTTACAGTCTTTTGTTTTCCTTTTTCTTACTATCCCTGCCTGTCAACCTA
Source organism: Spilogale gracilis (assembly GCA_004023965.1). Classification (NCBI taxonomy): domain Eukaryota; kingdom Metazoa; phylum Chordata; class Mammalia; order Carnivora; family Mephitidae; genus Spilogale; species Spilogale gracilis. The sequence continues at coordinate 23,655 of PITA01013233.1, forward strand.
TGGATAAAATACCACACAATGATGACGGGTAAGTGACGATGTGCTTTATGAACCTGGGTTGCTGGTGACTTTTGTCAGCCTAACTTCCATGCAAGTGTGGTAGTAATTTACCATGCCATACAAAGGCATAAAGGAACAATAATGACCATCTCTGGCTCTGAGAAACACAATGAGATAATCTCCTTTATTCTACAAAGGCCCACAGGGTTCATTCCCTCCACTTAGCAAGCCCTCTAAGTCTTCTGAAAAATAGTGCATGGTAGTTTCTCTGACCTACACTCCAAAGGCTCTGGTTTGCTGCCCTGATGCTCCTGATGGCCAAAACCAATGTGGTCATTACCTCAGGTTTATCTTTCCTTAGAGAAACTGCTTTTTTAAAATTTGTAGTGTTCATACTACTTCTCGTTGACCCTCTTTCCATTGTTGTTCACATTCTCTAACTAAGTTCTGAAAATTCTGTCTCTAGCCAGCCATATCTTTATCACCCACTTCCCCAATGGTTCTGATGTGCAGTGGGGAGAAGATGCTCTCCTTGAGTGCTGTAGTGTCCCAGTTCCTTTTTAGACATGTTCACCATCTTACAGCCTCTTCTATAGGAACAGGTTCTTCTCTGCTGATATTTGGGGTGATACCAATGACCATAAACTGACTCACACAGTCATCACCTTTGGCCTTCACCTTCATGGAGTATGTTGAAGCAACCTCTGTCCTGTCGGACATAGAGGACCGGACACTAAGCAGATTCTTTATTCTTTTCTTGTTGAATGTAGAATGAATGGAGTCTTCTCACCAAGAGTTAACCAGTGCCAGAAAGCTGAATCTGTGGACACTGCTTTTTTCCTATCCCTGGGAAAGTTCCTTGCCTATACTAGGAAATCTGAGATGCTGGGAGCATCCTTATTCCTGCTTCCCATCCTTGCTTAAAATTTTTGTTCTCATACTGATGGTTGTAGCCTGTGGAATTATTGCCTTCTCAGAATGTTTATTTCTCTCTTTCTTTCTCTTTCTTTCTCTCTCTCTCTCTCTCTCTCTCTCTCTCTCTCTCTCTCTTTCTGCTTTATTTATTTATTTGAGAGAGAGATAGAGAGAAGGAAAGAGATGGGGGTCAGAAGGACAGGGAAGAGAGAGAATCTTGAGCAGACTCCCTGCTGAGTGCAAAGCCCCATGCTTGATCTCACAACCCTGAGATCATGACCTGAGCCAAAACCGTCGAAGCTTAACTGACAGAGCCACCCAGATATTTCTCAGGATGTCTAAGTCATGTTTTTCAAATTCCCTTGAACCCATAGATATGAAAGTTTCATTCAACATTCTTATTTACTATGGGCAATGCTCTTTGATATTTTCTGTTCTATTCGACTCCATTCCACCCTTTAAAAATAATGGCCACAACCCATGGCATTGATTTTTTTTAACCCATTATTACATCAAAACACACAGTTTGAAAAATACTGTATTAAATATTTATTCATAGAAAGCCATGGTCTTATTCATTCTGCCATGATCTCTTTAGTGAGGGCACTTATGTCCACCTCATAGAGGCTTCCCTGATCACCAAATCCCAAATAGGTCATTAATAATTCTTTTTTGTCATAGAACTTTGTAATTTCCCTTCATAACACTAGTAACAATCTGTATGTATGCTATACATTTGTTTATGTGCTGATTTTTATCTCCTTAATATGGAAATCCATGAAGGCTGAAGTTGGTCTTGTCATCACTATTCTTTCCACACAAAGTTCCTGGCACAGCTTAACTGAATTGTCCAATTAATGAAAGAAATCTTCACTACAGGCATATATACAAGGAAATATGGTTCTTGGGGGCATTTTAATTCTTTGTCCATTTCACTTACTTGATTATTATTATTATAATTATATTATAATAATTATTATATTATAATATAATTATTATAATTATATTATTATTAATAATTATTATATTTTTTAAGGAGGGAACTTCTTTTCATTTGGGGACTGTAAAGTGATTCATGCTATAGAAAGAGCAGAAGCCAAGGAACTTCAGGGATCAAGGCAGTGGATATAGGGCATTGTCTTTTAAGGACAACATCATGACGTTAAATCATCTTTACTCATATTCAATTTCCTAGAAAAGCTCATCTTACTGGATGAACTTGTATCTCATGTCCTTGTCTTGTACAGGAGAGGACAGAGCACTTTTCTAAGGGTGATACTGCATACAGTGTGGTGATGCTGTATACTTAGTTATAGTTACTCAAAGAAAAATGGATGCTCTTACTACAGATAAGACTGTATGGGCAAAACCAATGAGGTCCACTGTACAAATGTTTTTATGACTGATATTCTTGCCAGAATTAACAATGATAGCCTGGGTGTGATGATAGCCAAGGACCTAAGATAATATTTCTTAGTCTTGTTAACTCCTTACTTCTTCAAATCTCACTATAATGAATAACTCTTCCATGGAGAACTTCTGTTGTACTGTGATTCTGTATTTGTTTTATTATTAATCTATTTATTGAAAAAGTATTTAAGATGCCATATTGTGAGGCACTTTGGAAATTTATAAGGTAAAAATGGGGCATGGTACGACCCTCTAGAAATTTATAGTCCAAATTGGAGTCAGGACATTTGACATGTTAAGTAAGTGATGCAGTATAGAATTGTTTCAAAATTTGTAAAATAAATGATGGCATTTCTCCTATTTTGCATTTCTGGAAAATAGTTAAAATTCTTCCAAGGCATTTCTGGAAAGTAGCTGAAATTTTTCTAAATTCTTTAAGTAGTTAGAATGAAAAATAAAGTTGTTTTCCTTCACTTTAAACCTCCTTGAACAGTTCTTTGAGTTGTCAGTTTATTTAATATAGGGATAAGGGAGAGAAAGACATTCAGGGTAAGGGCTAGATTTCTGTTGTGGCATTTGGACAGGTACTATAACCTTCTTTTGGAAGGTAACAGATTTTGTAGTGTGAGGAGAAATAGTGGGACATGATAAAATTAAGTTGCTTCATCTTCTACTCTGCTTCTCGTTACTCCTCCTGTGTAGAATGCATGTCTCTCAGTAGAAAAAGAAAGAACTCAAAGGAGAGATAACTCTGAAAGAAATGGTTGAATTAGCAGAAAAAATTATTTAAGCTCATTTACACTTATTTAGTGAAACAGAAAGACCCCCATTAACTGAGTTCAATTTAGCAAATCTTAGAAAAAAGAATGTGGGTAAAGTTCAAATAAGCAATATAGATAATCATATTTATGTCTTTAAAATATGTTTATCTCTCTATGAAAATACATATAAATTTCATAATGTCAATTCTAGAATTTCCAAACTAATATATTGGGATAGAAAATGAAAAGGAAAAATATTTTGCCCTTGTGTAATCTATGGGACTGACTCAATAATTTTGTCATATAATTAAGTTCAGTGTCAACTGTGTCATTTTCTTTTAATTATTCTTGATGCTTCATAATTGATCGGCGCTATAAAATCCCTTAAAAATAAGACTTCCCAAAGTATGCTGCATGAAATCCTAGTTTCATGAGGATCTAATGTTTAATATAGGGTGTGGGGAAGAGAATGTGCCAGAAAAGTACTGGGGCAAACAAATATACATGTTTACTTCTCAAGAGCATTTGAGAGTCACCAAGGTAGGAAGTAGTTCAACTTCTGAAACTTATTTAACAACCTTTTTCCCGCTTTTTCTACAGAGAATCATAAAGGTTTATCATTGTGTGTAAACATTTTGGAAAATGCTAGATTAGATTATTTAATATTGTTTTGTGGTATTCTCTAATTCTACAGAAACATTGTTTTTCAAGTAATGCTATTTACCATCTATGATTTCAGAAGCCCTGCAGGGGCTATCAGGCCACTTTAAAAAAATTAGAATGAGGTGTTTTCTGACACCAATGAAATATAATTTATGATATTAAGATCTATACACATCCTGATTATGAAATAATGTATTATTCTAGTGAATTTTTTAAGATTTTATTTATTTATTATAGAAAGAGAAGCATGAGAGAGAGAAAGAGTGAACATGAACGGGATGGAGGGCAGAGGGAGAGGGAGAAGCAGGCTCCCTGCTGAGCAGGGAGGCCTATGTGGGGCTGGATCCCAAGGCCATGGGATCATGACCTGAGCTGAAGGCAGATACTTAACTGAGTCATCCAGGTGCCCCGTCCTAGTGAATTAAATGTGATAATATAATACTTATTAGTACATTATAAATACTTAGAATACAACATGTTTAAAACTTACCATACCCCTCTCCTTTGTTATTGAGCTTTCCCTGTGCTTCCTTAATCTATACAAGTGAGTACCTCGTTCTCATTTAGGGTGTATGCAACATAATGTGCCACTGTATGGCTATGCATATTCCACATTCCACAAGCTTGAATGACTCTTATCTTCTTGTTTGGTTATCTTTTATTTTGATGGGGTATAATGTGTTTCAACTCACAATTTACATTTTTTTAAAGATAATGATTAATTCTGCAAGTCAGTTGTTTACAGAGTGGTTCATGAGTTGTATGGAACAATTATAATACTAGACTTTAGGTGGCATAGATTAGGTAATGAACTGTATGGTGTTCTCTGCCTCTTAGCCATGTTTGTATCTCTGATAGTCTAAATGAGATCATTGCTATCATTGACCCCATTATGATGAATTGCCACAAATGACAGGACTAATGATACTCTATGCATGGAAATGCCTATAGGACCATTCTCTTCCTATGGAGACAGATGGCAAGTTTAGCAATGACCCACAAAGCTAGCTCCTAGATTCATGTTTTCCTTTTGGTCATATCCCACCAGAGCCAAAGGCTGAACTATGTATAAAACCATCACATGAATATATGCATATCAAACTTGTTCCAGCATAGTGACTGGTTGTTTTGAATAAATGGCATTTCACTCTGTAGTACTGACAATTGATTTTCTCCAGAGAGTGTTAGAAAAAGGCACAAATCAGCAAGTGAAACTGGACACTCCACGTGGAATGTATTGCTATAATGTCTCAAGGGTTTTAGCCTATTTGATTTTTAAAAAAAGAAAAAAAAGTATTTATTTATTTGACACAGAGAGAGAGATCACAAGTAGGCAGAGAGACAGGCAGAGAGAGAGGAGGAAGCAGGCTCCCTGCTGAGGTGGGCCTCGATTCCATGACCTTGAGATCATGACTTGAGCCAAAGTGGCTTTAACCCACTGAGCCACCCAGTGCTTTTTTAAAGTAAGGAAACTTGTTTTGCTTTGTAAGAGGTGAAGTAAAACAGGGGGCATTTAGTAACCAGAGTTGGCAGGGTGAAGAAGTTCAAAGTCCTAGGATCCATGTCTCTGTATGAACCAGCTAACTCAACCCTCTGTTATGGCTACCTACATTGCATCCACCAATGACCATGGTCCACTAAGGCTAAAACAATCAAGAGAGTAACACTAAAAAAATTTTTTTCTTAAAATACAGCCAATAACCTCAGCATGCCCTGATGGGAATGGGTCAGTATCATCTTTGTATGCAAAGATAAGCAACATATAATTTATTCAACAATTCATGAAATGAGACAGGAAATGCAGAACATGTGGCTTAAGAAACTTCAAAATTAGGACAAAAGTATAAATCTTTCCTCAGATCTACAGGAATCGTGCTTTAATTTGTGAAAAAGAGAAAATGCACACCCAATAGGGTAATTGAGAATAGCAATTAGGTTGAAGAATTTTGTTAAGTGTGAAATTGCAAGAATGACAAAGGAGGGCTTTCACAAAGCACATGATCTATGAAATGATTGTCTGTTAACAGAATAAAACTTTTTTACCGCGTCAGGAAGAATGGCATGTGTACTGAAATAAAGAGGGATTTATCCCACTAAGTGAAAGATATGTCTTCCCAATTCATTTTTAAAAGATTCCTTCTAGATTCCTTCTTTTTTCCTTAGAACTCCCTGTGTTCAATAAATCATCCAGAATGACCTGTCCTACTTCCTAAATAGCTCCCACCTCTACCTTTCTCACAGTGTCCACTGTCACTGTATTAATTCAGCATACCATCATTCTTACCTGGACTACCAAAGTCACCTTTGAACAAATCTCTGCCTCCCACCTCCTTTTCAATGCATCTGAGCAGAAGACTTCGACTGTTGACAGAGTGATCTTTCTAAAACATAAATGTGATTTTCATCCTGTAATTCAGAATCCTTTATTGGTGATTCATCCCCTTTAAGATGAAAATGAACTTGAGCAAGACATGTGAGGATTTTTATCACCTGCCCCTCCAATCTGGCTGCTTCATAAAATGCACCCCATATACCTGGCTCACTCTTACTTATTTTTGCATACTCTTGGGAACAGCTCATTCAAGAAGCCTTTCTGGAGTAGTCCAACACCATCCACCTTCCCAGGGTGTGGCAGGAGCCCTCCACCTTCTGCTAGACCACCCCATACATCACTTTCTCAGGGCATTTATCATGTATAACATGACTGTCTATTTTCTTAGCTATGTCCTTCTCTAGACCATTTGCAACTCTGTCATTTGAGAGGCTTCAACTAGTTACTGATACTATTATTATGCATTAATGATATAATGGTCTCACTACACTGTGCACAAAGACTTAAGAATTTTCATTTATTCAACATACATAGCATCCAGACCACAATTCCTTTCAATAAATAACCACAGAGGGACCAAGGCAGGTCCAGTACTGATAGCGTTGCCCCCATTTGTTTGCTTCATCTCACAGTGACACTACATAGTAAGATGTATCATTGTCCTTTCTCAGATGAGGAAAGGAGGTCTTCATCTGGACTGGGGTCCCGGAGTCAGTGCAACAACCAGGTCTGAGACCAAACCCACCTTCTCTCCACTTCTTTTCTCCACCCCCACCAGTTTTATTGAGAAATAATTAACACATGTCACTGTAGCGGTTCAAGGTGTACAGCATGATGATGTGAGTTACATACATATGTGGTGCAATGATGACCACAATAGTTATTTAGCTAACATCCATCTTCTAATATAGATATAATAAAAAGAAAAGAAAGGAAAAAAATCTTCTTATGATGAACTCTTAGAATTTACTGTCCTAACAACTTTTCTGAATATTATGCAACCGTGTGAACTGTAATCATCATGTTGTATATAATGTCCCAGATACTTATTTATTTTATAAGTGGAAGGTCTGTGGCTTTTGAGCAACTTCTTCCCCTTCCTCCCACCCACTTCCTCCCTAGTGTTTTCATTTCCTTCAGATAAAAATACCCAGAAGTGGAATTGCAGGATTATGTGCTTGCTCTAGTTCTGATTCTTTGAGGCTCCTCCATCTATTTTCCATAGTGTGGCTGCACCAATTTATATTCCCACCAAGAGTGCACAAGTGTTCCCTTTCCAGCACATCCGGGCCAGCATTTGTTATCTCTGGTCTTTGTGATGATGGCTATTCTAATAGTCACAAGGTGATATCTCCCTATAGTTTTGATTTGCATTTCCCTAATGACTAGTGATGTTGGTCTTCTTTTCATATACACGTTGACCTTTCAAATACAGGCATACCTCAGAGATATTGTAGGTTGGATTCTAGACCAACACAATAAAGTGAATATTGCAATAAAGGGAGTCAAATTAATTTTTTTGGTTTCCCAGTGCATGTGAAAGTTATGTTACTATTATACTGTAGTCTATTAAATGTTCAATGGCATTATGTCTAAAAACACAATTTATATACTTTAATTAAAAAACTTTATTGCTAAAAATGTTAACCATCATCTGAACTTTAAGTGAGTGGTAATCTTACTGGTGGAGGATCTTGCATCATTCATGACTGCTGACTGATCAGGATGGTGATTTCTGAAGGTTAAGGTAGCTGTGGTAATTTCTTTAAATATGACAACAATGAAGTTTGCTGCATCAGTTGACTCTTCCTTTCATGAATGAGTTTTCTATAGCATGTGATGCTTTTGACAGCATTTTAGTCAGAGTAGAACTTCTTTTGAAATTAGAGTCAATCCTCTGAAACACTGTTGATGCTTTATCAAATAAATTCATGTAATATTCTAAATCCTCGATTATCATTTCAACAGTCTTCACAGCATCTTCATCAAAAGTAGATCCCATCACAAGAAGTCACTTTCTTTGCTCATCCATAACAAACAACTCCTCATCTATTACATTTTATTATGAGATTATAGCAATTTAGTCACATATTCAGGCTCCACTTCTAACTCTAGTTCTTTTGCTATTTCTGTGCCATCTGCAGTTACTTCCTCTACTGATCTTGAAGCCCTCAAAGTCATCAGTGAGTGTTGGAATCAACTTCTTCCAAACTCCTATTAATGTTGATGGTTTGGCTTCTTCCCATGAGTCAGGAATGTTCTTCATTTAGTATGATGACTCCTTCAGAAGATTCTCAATTTACTTTGCCCAGATCCTTAGAAGAATCACTGTATATGGCAGCTCTGTTCTTATAAAATGTATTTCTTAAATCATAAGGCTTGAAAGGCAAAATTACTTCTTGATCCATGGGCTGCAGAATGTACGTGAATCTCACTGTATGTGTCTATCAGAGCTCTTTGGTGACCAGGTGAATCGTCCATAAGCAATAATATTTTGAAAGTAATATTTTGGTTACAATTTGCTTAAAATGTCTTTTTCCGTCCCTTCTTTCTTAGTCTATAATGTGTATAAGCTAAAGAAAGTCTGTAATGGGCAGAGTATCATCAGATATTTTTTTTTTATTTATTTGTCAGAGAGAGAAGGAGAAAGGAAGCAGAGGGAGAAGCAGGCAGAAGGGTGAAGCAGACTCCCCACTGAGCAAGGAGCCTAATGCAGGACCCCAGGACCCCAGGACCCTGGGATTATGACCTAAGCCGAAAGCAGATGCTTAACTTACCAAGCAACCCAGGCATCCCTGGATCTTATTTTTTTTTTAATCCATTCAGCTCTTCTATGTATTTTGATTGGAAAATTTAACCCATTTATGTTTAAATTATTCAAAGGTAAGGATTTCTTATTGTCATTTTTAAATTATTTCCTAGTGTTTTTAGATCCATTGTTCCCTTTTTTAAATCCTGCTGTCTTTTTTGTATGTTTTGATGCCTTTTTGTATCAATATGCTTTGACTTTTTTATTATGTTCTTTTGTTCAATTATGGTAAGATTTTCTCTTATGGCTAACATGAGGCTTACATAAAATATCTTAAAATTTTAACACCCTATTTTAAGCTGATAACAAATTAACTTCAATAGAATTTGCGAATTGTGCATTTCTACTTCTTCTTCCCCTATACTTTAGATTATTATTGTTGTAATATCCATATTTTTATATATTGTGTAGCTAATAACAGATGATTATTGTTATGGTTTTCTGATTTATATTCATTTTTTTAAGTTTTCAACTAGAGCTGCACGTGAATTATACACCACTATAATGGAATTACAGAATATAACTTTGACATATATTTACTATTACCAATGGGTTTCACACTACCTTTTTATATGTTTTTATGATGTTAATTAGCATCCTTTTACTTCCACTCAAAGAACTTCCTTTGGAATTTTTTGTAAGCTCTGCCTGGTGGTAATGAATACTTCTAGCTTTTTGTTTGTTCATTTGAGAGTCCTTGTGTGCACATTTGAGTAATGGGGCTCCTCTTCCAGACTCTCTGGTTTGCTTTGACAGAGACAAATTTTCACCAGTCAACTTAATTTATTTCTGAGTGTATTTGCTGGTAATATAGCAGGGCAGGTGGTGCCTCCTATTATGGTCCATTTTGGGGTGAGGCAAATGTTTGAGCTCTGAGGTTGGGGATGGAGGATATGCTACTGGCTGAGAACAGTTGGATGGGACTGCTGGCTTTGTTTCTATCCAAGTAAAGCTATAGGATGAACTCTGTCTTTGCCTGAATTCTCTGTCCAGGCTTACTAGATGATTGGGACTGGGTAATTTTTCAGTGGTAGATGAGGATATGAATTAGTTTCCCTGCTTTGATAAAGCAACAGGATGAGATCTATGGCATATATAACTTGTATGGGAATGAGGCAAGAGTTTGCACTAAATTCTCTGATCAGGTGAGGCTACCAGTTTTGCTCTGCAGGTCAGGGGAGCCAAGGGCTGTGCTTTCTGTTAAAGTACCACTGTATGTAGGGCTTTTGAATGGGCTCTGCAACTTCTTTTGTACTCCAGTTAAGTTCCCTGGTCAAACAGGCTGGAGGCTATGTTCAGCAATAAGCAAAGTTATGAATTAGGTTCCCTGTCTGGGTACAGTGGGAGAAACAGCTCTAAAGTTGGTAAAGCTTTTTGTTGTTGTTTTCTTTACTCAAAGTAACCCACACCCCAGGTTTCCTGGCCAAACAGGCCTACTGCTTTCACTCTGCAAACTATTTGCTCTGCCTGTCCTTCTCAGTTCATACACCACCATGCCACAGCTGTCTCCTCTGGGTTCTCTTCACCCACTGTAGGAAACAGAAGCTCTGGGAAGACTCTCCAGGTGATGGTCCACTGGCTTGGAACAGGAGAAATGTGGTCAGCATGTAGCCGCCTCTCCTACCTTACACTGTGGTCTGTTTGGTCCTGGAGGATGCAAGGGGTACTTCAGTTCCTCCACCACCCCATGTGCTAAGATTCTCTCAGTGGTGTCTTGTTCATAATTAAATGTAAGTTGTTCTTGTGAGGGGCAGCAAAGTCAGGATGGTAATGCCACCATCTTATTGATCTTTCTCCACTTTGGATCCAGAATAATAAGGTCTCTTCCTTAATATAGGGAAACAAAGTTAGTTGCCTGATTCAATGGGCCTAGAAAAGGCTCTGGCTGAGCTGCCTGACTCACAGTTACAATGGAACTTCTGCACAAACAGCCCAAGAACTCTGAGGAGATAGGGATGAAGAAGAGAACGTGGAAGGGCAGGACAAGGGCAGAAGGCATGGGACCAGCCTGCAATCGGTGCCATCCCGGCCTTCTTCTGTGGTGTGGCATGGTCAGAACGTGCAACCAAGACTCGTCCATCTACACATGACTGGCTTTGGTTCTGTATCCACCACATAATGCCATTACTGGCTTTAACACCCCTGTCATATTGGAACAGAGAATCAAAGAGGGAAAACCAAAACAACACATAACTTTGAATATAGCAAAACTTCTAACACATTCACTACATTTGTTATAAATATTCAATATCAGAAAAAGCCACTTAAGAAAAATAATCCTTCATCTAAAGAAGATGAACCTACAGGAAATGGTAACTTTTAAGTCAAATTTTAATGTAAAGTTGTTTGAGAATGTATTTTATTTGTTTTGTGTTATTTATTTGACTTACTACTAGCATTCTCATTGTTCAAAAACCTTGGGCACATGTGTGAAATATAAATGGAATAATTAAACCTAATAGTCAAAATCTCCACAAAGGAAAAAAAAATCAATTCAATGCTATTGTTTACAGTTTAATTAAAGAAATCACTTAAAACATGTAACAAATTAAAGAATTTAATAAGGCTTTCATTCTCATCTCCAAAATGAGAAAATTAACTCTTATTTTGTCTTCCCTTACTGTTATTTCTTGTATAGTAACACCATACCTATATTTCTTGTAATTTATCATAGTTGTAATTATTTTATTTTTTAAAAAAGATTTATTTATTTACTTTAGAGAGAATGCATGCAGGTGAGTCAGGGGAGAGGCAGAGAGAGAGGGAGAGAAATTTTCAGACTCCCCACTGAGCACACATTCCCAATGCAAGGCTCCATCCCAGGACCCCGAGATCATGACTTGAGCTGAAATCAAGAGTCAGACATTCAACTGACTGAGCAACCCAGGTGCTACTGTAATTATTTCCTTTCTTTTCATTTTATGTGTTTTGTTAAATATTTGTGAAAATGTTTCAATGAATGTGTGTGAATAGAATATGTATATATGAGTATGTGTGTTTGTATATTTGTATACACACACACACACACACACACACACACACACATTTCTATTTCTGTCTCTAAACTGTGATTCTGAATCCAGACATTTATTAAAAGAAAAGGTTGGCCAACAGACACATGAAAATTGCTCCACATCACAGGGAAATACAAATCAAAACCACAATGAGATACCACCTCACACCAGTCAGAATGGCTAAAATTAACACCTCAGGAAACCATAAATGTTGGTGAGGATGCAGAGAAAGGGGAAGCTTCTTACACTGCTGGTGGGAATGCAAACTGGTGCAACCACTCTGGAAAAACAGTACGGAGGTTCCTCAAGAAGTTAAAAATAGAACGACCCTATGGCCCAACAATTCCATTATTAGATATTTATCCCAAAGATACAGATGTAGTGACCCAAAGGGGCACATGTACCCCAATGTTTACAGCAGCAATGTCCACAATAGCCAAACTATGGAAAGAGCCAAGACAAATGGGTAAAGAAGATGTATATATACTCAATAAGCTATTACTCATAAAGGTTGAATATTTACCATTTACATCAAAGTGGACTGAATTGGAGGTGTGTGGAGGGAATGGGGTGGTTGGGTGATGGACATTAAGGAGGCCACATGATGTGATGAGTGCTGGGTGTTATACGCATCTGGTAAATTATTGAACACCGCATCTGAAATTAATGATGTACTATATGTTGGCTAATTGAATTTAAATATAAAAAAAGAAAAGAAAAAAGAAATGGTTGTCTCTAAGTATTGATTGATCATGGGACTCCCTTCCATTTGGCTAAAGTTTGATTAAAGAAGAATCACTTCACTTTAGTCAGCAATTTCTGCATCTTGCCATTAAAGCACTTTTCTTCCTAAAGAACTGAATAAAATCTTTGTGAAGGAGCAAATCAGCAGCTTCTGTCCCTCACAGAAAGGATGCTATCAGATGTCAGTTGCCAGGATCCCAAACTAAGCCTACCTGTCCTGGATAAGGATCCTCCTGATCCTTGCTTAAATCTGTTCTGCCTGTAAGGTAGGCAGCAATGGAAGTCTGCCCTATACTCTGAAAGACTTAGCACTTTGCATTCACTGTCCACATTTGTTGATTTCAGCTTGGCAGTCTGGGCAGCCCACAGGTTGTGAACGAAAGAGGAAAGGAAGGGAAAGAGGGAACAGGGAGACACAGAGTGATGGAGGTGAGAAGTATCCTTGGCTTTGAGTTCTCTTCTTCCTTGGAATCTGATGGATTCCTTGAGTTGTTTCTGCGTTCTCCATACCTACACTGCAGGCTTGGACTTATTTGGAGTGTAGTCCAGGGCCAGGAGCAGAGTAAGTTCTCAATAAATGGGTGGATGGATGGATGGATGGATGGATGAAAAGAAGAGAAGGAAGGAGGGAGGAGGAAGAAGTTGAACACTATTTCTCTCATATTGAAACACAACTTTCTGCCTGCATTTCCTCTCTCTCTGGCCAATCTTCTCTGTCTATCTCTGTCATCATCTGTGTATCCTTCTTTCCAGCCCTGGTCCTGTCTGTCTCTATTCTCCATTCTTATGACTATAACATTTTTTGGGTTTCCCATAGGATTCCCCTGGCTTCCTTTTGGAATCTGGGTCCTGCATTGCCAAATTCCAATTGAACATTCTGCCTACTGCAGCAACTATATCCTCCAACCAAATATAGCTATTGCCAAATTAATTAGTTTTTTGTTTTTGATTTTGTTTTTTACCCCGAGCTTCTCCAAGTCCCTGTGTATATCATTATCCCAGTATCTGGGCTTGAAATCTCATAGTCATCTTTGTTGTCTCCCCTTGATCTGATTCTGTTTGTCTTGGCCTTTGCCCTGCTGACCCCTAGCCCCCAGCTCACTCTTTCCTCTTACTCTGTGCTCATTGTATAGCAATTGTTTTCTAAGCAAGCTTCCTGACTCCATTTTCTTCCTACTAAAGTTGATACTATCCACTGAAGAACAATTAATTTTCCCAAATTACTTCTCTGCTCATGTTACGCTCTGATTTAAAAATCTCCAGTGACTCGTTATGGCTTAAGGCAGTGGTTTCCCAGAATTTTAGATATGACAGAGCAGTAAATAAAGCAATTAGAAAAAAAGATCAAAACTAGAAAAAAATTCAGGGAGGGAAATCTCTTCTTTTGTTTCTCCTAGTAAAGTCGTTTTAAAAATCATTGTTTGTGGTAGCCATTGTTACATTTAGGAAAAGATGTTTTAATCCTAAAAAGGGGCAAAGTAGTTTGTGGGACAATATTTACCAAATAAGCTACCTGCTTTGGAGTTTTATTGTGGAATTTTATTAATGTAAAGCTTATACCGTATTAGGTACCATGGAGAGAACTTACTGTCTTAACATATTCTTATTGTAATCCAAATCTCAATAAAAGTGGCCAAATTTAACTGAAAAAAAAAATTAAAAAATAAAACGTGAGCGTAGTGGCAGGTTTTTTTTTTCAAGATTTTATTTATTTACTTGACAGAGATAGAGATCACAAGTAGGCAGAGAGGCAGGCAGAGAGAGAGGAGGAAGCAGGCTCCCTGCTGAGCAGAGAGCCAGATGTGGGCCTTGATCCCAGGACCCTGAGATCATGACCTGAGCTGAAAGCAGAGGCTTTACCCCACTGAGCCACCCAGGCGCCCCTGGTGGTGGTTATTAAGGAAGGCACATATTGCCTGGAGGTGTGGTGCATAAACAATGAATCTTGGAACATTGGAAAAATAAAATAATATATATCAAAAAAAAGTAGGAATGGCCATCTAAGAGTAGAAGACAATCTTCTGAACAGGAAATAGCGCTTTTATGAAAAGCTCACACCCTTGGTCACCTTTATCTCCTGTTCCTTGGACTGGTGGTCACACAGGCCCTGCAACAGCAGGTGCTGTCCAGCCCCATGGAGACTTCTGTGCCTTCCCAGTCTGATCATATCTGAGCCTTGACCATTTCACCTGAAAGGCATATGACATGCTGCCTCACCTCTTTAGGTCTGCTTCCTCTTCTTTAAAATATAGACTTTGAAATTGATGATAATGAGGTTTCTTCCAGTCCTAAAGTCTATATTGTTGATTGACTGATTTACCTAATCAAAGGCAATAGCTGTATTTATTAACTCTGGTTTTCTGTGTATATAAGCTTAAATTAAAATGTGGAGGATTATAGGCAAGGATTTTCCCATCAGAGGATAAGGGATAAAACCAAGTGTAAAATTGAAACTCTTCTTTATTCACACCTGGTTAGCTTGACATCTATAAATTGGGAAAGCGGGGAACATCATGAGTGAAACAGGACAGGGTGATGAAAATACTCATTTAATACACATCAGTTTAGTGTGAGGGAGAAAATAAAACAAAACCATCACAATTATCATAAGAGAATATCTACCCTCCCATTTCATTTAGCTATGAAAGAACCATTGGTTTAATTTACACTGTAATTAATCCTTTTGATTTGGCTTTGTTTATCTTCCCATTCTGACTGAGGCAGAGTTCAAACTGAGGTAGCCATGACCAAAATAAGAAGGTGGTGATCAATCAATCATATGAATCCATGTTTTTAGGCAGAGGAATTATGAAGCTTGTGATCCCAACTCTTGGTAAAGGGATGCTATCTTATGAGTCTATTTCATATACTTCCAGCACTATCCAGGAAGACCCAGATTAAAAATGAGTGCAGACACACATGGATACGGGTCTACACCTGTAGAGCACAAGTATTTATAAACCCTATAAATTCCACCCCAACTGATGTACTTGAAAGATTCCCTACCATTCCATGTATGTAAGGAGCAGGCTTTTGAGCTTGAGATACATAACTGTAGTATATTCATGTGTGGATTTCCAAGCCCAAGGGCCAATTATCACTTAGGATCCATTTAGTGTAACAGAGGGTTTCACAAATATTTCTTTGATATTGACATCAAAATCAAACTGATGGATGGATTCATAAAAGAAAGATCTTGGGCACCTGGGTGGCTCAGTGGGTTAAAGCCTCTGCCTTTGGCTCAGGTCATGATCTCAGGGTCCTGGGATCGAGCCCCGCATCAGGCTCTCTGCTCAGTGGGGAGCCTGCTTCCTCCTCTCTGCCTGCCTCTCTGCCTACTTGTGATCTCTCTCTCTCTGTCAAATAAATAAATAAAATCTTTAAAATTAAAAAAAAAAAGATGTTTTGTCCTTTCCAGTTTTATGTCTCCCAGACAAAGGCATTGGTTCAAAATTGAACTCCATCTCAAACTTGTCGTTCCTGACTGCAGATCACATCTTACCTCTTAAAAGTCATTTCCTATTATGCTGTGCATACAAGTCCCCTGGCTCTTGTGGCTGAAGGGAGCGACCCCTGGATAGCTCTTTCCAAATGTGGAAGTGAAATTCTCACTTTTGGTGTGGGCAGGCAATGTGCTGGTCATTAGCAATGCTTGACCGAGTGTCAGGAAGAGACCATTAGCTGGGTGCACTGCTGGGAAGAGGCCATTAGCACCCAGCTGCCAGCAATGGTTTGGAATGTGGTGCATGCTATATGTTCAGAGCCTGGAAATTGTACATCTCTCAATATCCTGCAGATGGCTTGGAAAGCAGCAAAGATGAGTCATAGTCCACAATCACTTTGATACTTTATCCCTAAAATGCCAAAAAGACAGAAGAGAAATGAAAATTGTGGCCAGACCCCTCCCATACATTAGGTATATATGGAGCTTGTTTAGAAACGTTGGACGAATGACCAATTGTTGTTATCTTTATGAACATAAAATGAATCACATGTGAGGTTGACTTTCCCCACATAATAGGATTTTGTTAAATGCAAACCGATATTTAAAAATTATTCATGAGCTAAATAAAAAATAATCATAATAATAATGTATCAAAATGTTAGGATACTTGCTTTCCATGGTCTTTAAAGATCATCTCTTTATCATATTTTAAGATTTTATTTATTTATTTAAGAGAGAGAGAGAGCATGAGAGGGAGGAGTGTCAGAGGGAGAAGCAGACTCCCCACTGAGCAGGGAGTCCAGTGCGGGCTCAATCCTGGACCTGAGCCAAAGGCAGTCCTTTAACCAATTTAGCCACCCAAGTGCCCCCAAGAACATCTCTTTTGTCTTCTCTGTCTTCCATCTCATTTTTAGTCATTTTCAAAGAGGAGGTAAGAGATTGTTATTAGTCAGGTTTCTCTCAAGAAACAGAACAAATAAGACCCAATATATATGAGGAGATTTTAGTATGAGGAATTGTCTCGTGCAATTATGGAGGTTGAGAAATCCCACAATCTGCTGTTCTGCAAGCTGGACACCCAGGAAAGCCAGTGATATTGTTCTTCTGAGTCTGAAGACCTCCTGAGTCCAGGGGACTCAGTGGTGTAAATCCCAATCCAAGAGGAGAAGATCAGTATCAGCTCATATTGGCAAGCAATTAGCAAAAAGGAACATATTTCTCCTTTCTCCATCTTTTTGTTCTATTTAGGCCTTCAGTGGATTAGATGGTGCCTACCCAAGTTGGGGAGGGCAAACCACTTTACTGAAGGTACTAATTCAAATGCTGATCTCATCCAAATCCCACAGGCACCCCCAGAAATCATGTTTACCCTGGGCACCTGTAGGCTCAGTCCACTTGACATATAAAATTTGTGTTATTGGCATCTACCAGTGAATGTCCATGGGCTACCCACAGTCTGTCTTGGGCCTGGTGCTCTCTGCTTCACGCATCATGATCTCTCCCACTTTCTGCATTCTAACTCTGTGTGATCTTTTGTCTCCTGCAGACCTCTCAGTGTCTGTATTTTTTGGGCTCTGTTTGTCTCTTTGCTGCCCACAGTGAGCAGAGCATGGACAGAAAGGAGGGACGGTGCATCTGTAAGAGAAGAAGTGGAATGGAGGGCTGGGCAGACTGGTTTGGGAAAAGTTCTGTTCATAGGTTGCTTTTTACTCCACGTTTTGATTCAAGCAATTCATTGTAAATTGAAGTCACTCAGTTGGAAAGGGAGATCCACTTTAAGGACTCGGACATGTAGGGAAAGTTACAACACCCAGCCCCAGAAAGGCACGAAGTGGAGTATGTTCACTGACTTCAACAGTGGTAGCTCATAAAGTTTTCCTCCATGTTCCACCATGAATGAAATTTATCTAGATTCCTTCGCGGCTAGTGGTTTCTGTCCTGGTACTCAGTTGCTTATCCCATCCCACATTCCCAAGGGAGAATCTGATCCAGGTCTTCCTTTCTTTCCTTAGGCCCAAGTCACTGGCCAGGCTAGGGATGGCTCCTTTCCAATGAGAGGTGGCACTTGTTGTGTTGTGACAAAGGCATGGCCTCATGCCTGCGCTCACACTGCAACCTTGAGAAAGAAGTCGGTTCTTTGAGAAGTCTGGGCACGCAGAGCACAGGTAACTATATAGCCCAGAGCCATGATAGCTGCCAAAATGGGGTAGACCAGATTTCCCAGTCATAGAGCTTATTGTGGGGGAGGAGAATGCCTCAGGCAGTGTGCACCTGCTTGAGCTGGGACTTTAAGGGAAACCTGAAATATTGGGAAATCTGACACATTTTCATAGGCTTTTTCCATATCTGCTTTAGCCCCTTGTTTCCTTAACCCTATTGAAACATTCTCCTTTAATATTGGGCTGAGAAAATGCAATAAGCTTATACCTGTTGCAAACACACTGAATAAACCATGAAAAAATTCAGGAGCAGAAGACAGCATTTCAGAGTTTGTGATTATTACATTTGTGGACTTAGAGATGAAAGACAAACATTAGATGGGAAAAACTATACTAAGTAGGAAATGCAGAAAACATGTGTCAGAGCCAGGAGGAGCTTACGAATGTGTACCAGAGCCAATGCCATTATCAATCCCCTGAAGTCTGAATTAATATAGCAAGCGATTTAGGAAACTGTGGTCAAGGATGATATTAGCAAATGTAATTTGCATGGACCAGGAATGGAGAAGACTTCATTATCCACATAGATGCAGCCTTCAGTTTCACAGTGGTGTAATTTTAATAGCTCTTGAGTGCTGAAAACGCTGTCAGACTTGTACCTAACCTATAGATTTGGATATTGTTCTTATTGTATTTAAAGCAACACAAAGTTGGATTTGTGGAACAACACTGTTGTTTTCCATCCTTGTCCACTCATAGCTATCTTGGAAATACTTTTCCTTAAAGACAAACGTGAATTTTGACCAAAATGGTTAATAAAAACAGAAGAGGCATAGATTTTTCAGTTACCCCAAATTAAATACCTTTGAGGCTAAGTCTGAAGACTGCCTCTGAACTTAAATGTTTTCAGTCTGGACCAGACATTTCTAAATGTCTTCTGTTGGAATCAGTCCACATTACACATATCACAAAACCTTATTACTTCCAAATTCAAACTCTTGTTAAAATTTGTATCACTCCAGTAGTTTTATATCAGTAGGAACACTGGTGATGTTGAGTGATTTTAAGGTAATTGAAGCATATTTATTTTAACAGGCATTGTAATCTGGCAGCCAGTGAAGCAAATACAGGAGTATTGTAGCAAATGGGGATATTGAATGGCTTATCACCAAGACTGTAATAATCAAATGCATTAAAGACACACAGTGGAAACCAGGTATGATGGCTCTGAGGAACCTCTCAGGACACCCACACATCCCTTTGGCTCTGGAGGCAGCACAGAACAGTGATTAGGAACATGGACTGTGGACCCAGACTGCCTGGCTCTGCACTTACCACCGAGTGTCCTTGAGCAAGGGCAAGGGCTTTCATGGCTATATTGGTTTCCTGTGGCTTCCATGATGAATTTTATAAGCTGGGTAGTGTAATACAAGAGAAATCTATTTTCTCATGGTTCAAAGGGCCAGAAGTCTGAAATCAAGGAGTGGGCAGGATTGGATCGACTCCTTCTGGAGGCTCTGAGGGAAAACCCGCTGCCTGTCTTTATCCTAGCTCCCAGAAGTGGCCCGTGTTCCTCGGCCTGCCCTTGCATCTCCCCAGTCTCTGCCACCATCTTCACATGGCCCAACCCTAACCCAGTATCTTCTCTTCTCCATCCTCCCTTTAGTTTACATCACCCAAAGCCCTATTTCCAAATCAGGTGACCTTCTGAAATTCCTGATGATCATGAATTTGGGGAAGAGAGTCACATTTCAACCCAGGCAAGTTGCCTCAACTCTAAAGTGCGGCTGCTAAGAATGTCCGTCTCATAGGTTGTTGTAATGGAGGTAGAGTGCTTAGAGCAGTACTTTGTACCTGGTAAGCAGTGTGTGTGTTTAGCTCTTCACTGGAGTCATGAGTAAAAAGATAACACTGAACTAACTAAGTTCATTTTTATTTGTCATAGAATCCTTTGCAGGTACATTTATAAAAATATCACCTTTCCCCACAACACCAAGTATCTCCCTCCCTCCCTTCTCCTTTCTTTACAAACTGTCTATGTCAAAAAGAAAGAAAGAAAGAGAGAAAGAAAAGAAGGAAGGAAGGAAGGGAGGAAGGAAGGAAGGAAGGAAGGAAGGAAGGAAGGAAGGAAAGAAGGAAAGAAGGAAAGAAGGAAAGAAGGAAAGAAGGTAAGGAAAGAACCTGAAGGCAAACTTTGGCGGGAAACGTTGCCACAGCAATAGGAAGGGGAAAGAAAGCCAAATCAGTCCATAGCCTAATCCTGGGTGACAGAGGACAAAGAATCCATCGAAAAACCACATGGCTGCTGGTTGCCAAGTTACAAACTGGCAAGCCTGGCTGGGCCTAGATAACCAACTCACTTTAGTTAAATTGCCCTTGATTGAGCTTCTGGCTATGACTTTTCTTATTTTCATACTGGCGGTATGGCGAGCCAGCTCAGGCTTTTTGGCATGAAATTGTCTTCCCCAAGCTTGTCTCCCTGCAAGCCTATTTGGGCGGTGTGGGCATCAGACCTGGTTTAGGCCTGTTGTCAAGCACTGATGCGCCAGTCTATGTGCCCAGGGTGACCCCTGCAGGACAAGATCACTTAGGGTGTGTACAAGGTGTGGAGAAGTATAAATGCCCAGGCAAGCTATAAGGAAAGATGGGAACATGGTGCTGTGTTGTCTTTCCCTTTCTTCCTTTTGTATGAGAAATATTGTGAAAGTGGGGCCCTACGAGACCACATGCAGTCCCCCACTGGCCCTGATTTCCAGTAGTTTCTGGCCTTGTGTCACCCAGTCGACATGATGAGAACTTCATATTAACCATGTGCACACTCTTATAACCTCTGCAATCATTTATTCAACCTGACTGTAGTGCCATCTAGATGAGGCTAGAGTTTCTTCCAAAAGCAGATGTGAAGGGAATCCCCTGAGCCACTGGTCCAGAGGAAAGATAACCAAGTGGGTGGCACATGGAGGAGGGTTTGGGTAGACTCCCTGTGAATGGAGACCTCATGATAAACAAATCTTGTTCTTGCACTGTGGATGACCAGCACTGACTGATTAAAATCAATACAGTGCCCTAAATGGACCTGTGATTCCTACCTGCCTTCCATCTTTCCCTCAATCCTTCCCTATCTGGCTCCAGTTCCTCCACACAACCGCTGCTCACCATCCTCTGAATAAGGCCTTTTCTCTTTATTCATCTTTGTATCTATCTTTCTCCATTTCCCACCGGGACAATTTCTATTGACCTTTAAAGCACAGGCCGGGTTTTCAAGGAGGAAAAGTGTTGTTGGGAAACTAGGCCATCAGCTAACCATCTCTCTGTCCATCTCTCTCTTTCCAATACCATTTTCAATCATGGTGCTACCATTGCTCTGGTGATGGTCTTCAGAACCCTGTGGCCACCTATCACCTGTGTATTATTGAACAGATTAGGGAATGTATCCTTTCCTCCTGTCCCCTCTTATATTTCTTGCTTCAAGATCTAGTGCAAGTATCACTCAGATTTGAAATGGTCAACTCTCAAATGTGTTTTTTAACTTCTTCTCTGAGTCTACAGCACTTTATAAAAAACCCTGTACCCATTTTGCTCTCCTTTACTGATTTGAGTGCCTTAGATGATGGAACAGAGACTATATCTCAAACATTATCATAACTTGTTCAATAGCATAAAGTAGATGATTGGTATAAAGCTCAGAGGGAATGAACACTGTATGGTGCATATTATATTTTATCCAGGTGGAGGATGTCGAAATTGTGTCAATATTAAATGTGAAAGAAATAATCACTTTCTCTTCTAAGACTCCACCTGATTTATGTTACTGACCCTGTCATGTTTCTGGGCTGGCAGAAAATTAACCTGTCAAACTCTGTGTGGCCTTCTTCTCAATCCCCATGGTAGTACCCAGTTCTAGCTCTCAGGTATCACCAGAGTTCTGGGCTTGGGGGGATGAGGGCCTCTGCTACTGGGTAATTGTTTGACATAGAGTTTGTTTAATCTTTCCTTTCCATGGTTTGAAGTATCCTTCTAGGTCTAACAGACTTTGTCTCTCATGGCTATCCTCTGGACATCAAATCTTGCAGTGGTATGTGTTCTGTCTGCCTCTCCTGTTTTCTCCCCAGAAGGCTATAAGAAACCGGCCCTAATGTCATGACCTTGGCTGCTAGAAGTCTCCTTTTCTTCCCCTAACCCCAAAAGAAATATTTTTTAGTCTTGGCTGAGAGTGGGAAGAGGAGGTTGACAACCTCACTTTCCTGCTGCTTTTGCAAGACAGCTTTTTTTTCTACCAAATAATCCTTTTTGTTGTTGTTGTTATTTTTGCTTCCTCTCCAAATCCTCTGAGTTCTAAGGAATTAAGCTTTTTTGGGGGAAAAAAGGATTTGGTCACAAATTTCCTCTGAAACATGATATTATGAACTAGCATGGTTTGAGGGAGCAAATATGAAAATGAGCATTAACCAACAGGCAGAGCAACCCCAAGTCATTATCTTAAATAAATAGGAGTTTCTGTGTCTTTCCTAAAACAATTCAAAAATAGGTAGGTTACCCAGCTAGATGTACAGTTGTGCACTAAGAGGTCAACAGTACCATCAAGAACTTGTGTCTTCCATCTCTGGGTCCAAGACCCAGCTAAGGTCTCTTCCAGCCAGCAGGGGTAACGAAGCAGAATTCAGGGTAAACATTTCCAGGTGATGACCCGGAGTTACACACACCGCCTCTGCTCATTCCCTTTGCCCTGAACGGAATATGGCCACTCTTAGCTTTATGATAGGCAAGGCATGGCCAGGAGCTGGCTGCCATGAGCTTAGCTAAAACCCCTGTGGAAGATGTGATCCTATTATTAAAAGGGAGAAGTAGAGAATTAATATCAGAGCCCAGTCAGCAGTCAGCCCCATATAAGAAAAAATAAAAACAATTAGGGGCGCCTGGGTGGCTCAGTTGGTTAAGTGACTGCCTCCGGCTCAGGTCATGATCCCGGAGACCCAGGATTGAACTCCACATAGGGCTCCCTGCTCAGTGGGAGGCCTGCTTCTCCCTTTCTCGCTCTCCCTGCTTGTGTTCCCTCTCTGGCTGTGTTTCTCTCTGTCAAATAAATAAAATAATAAAATAAAATAAAAAACAAAACAAAATAAAATAAATAAAAAATAAAATAAATAAAATAAAATAAATAAAAACAACTTAAATTAAAACCACAAATATTGTCCAATTATGTTGACAACAAATCTATTCTGATTGCATTTTAAGGGTGAATCAATGAGGTTTAGAGAACATGAATATTTTACCTAGGGTCATATAAGTACTAAATAAGTAAATGGTGGAGTGAAGACCCTATCCTAAATCTGTTTGACTTCAAAACTTATATGTTTTCATACTCTACAAGTTACTGATGCATTTGGTGAAGAAATTTTAAGGTTATCTTTCCAGTGCCCATGGTCCATAGCATCTTTTTTAATCTATACGAAAAATGTTATTATTTAACCTCTGTTTTGATGGTTTTTGCTCTTTACAATTATATAATTTATTGTTATGGCAATGTATGAAATATCAGTTGATTCTAAGGGTACTAAAGCTTGAAAAACATTGCTAACTTCACTGCTCCATATTAGGTAGAGATGTCATGAATTCATGTCACTTGATACACAAAGTGTCTTGTTGTTTGGTCATGGGTGATAGCTCAAATTGTGTTCAGAAGAAAAGGAAGGCAACAGATCAATATCAATAAACCCTATGCTCTACCATTTGATGCTTCTTTATATGCAAAAGACATACTGCCTGCAGCCCAGAGCAATTTAGAAATGCGTCTCACTCTTTGAAAAGCAAGCAGCATCTTTATGCTGACTTCCAACCCCTAAGAATTGGAGCGTGTCTCTATACTTTCCTCCCTGCACTGCCCTTGCTCTGTCCCTGCTCCACCTTCTGGTTTCCCCGTGCTCCCTTACCTCCCTTGGCCTCTACATTTGGACGTTCTGCTAACATTCTGCCCTGAAACTCTTCTCATGCTGAGTGTTCTCTTTTAGAAACACATCCATTTCCATTTCTTCAATAATTTGAAAGATTTCCAAATTTAGATATCCAGCCATGACTCCTCCTGGCATATTATAATAATGACACCATATGTCATCAGAGAAATGTGAATTAAAACAATAATGAAATACCACTATACATCTATTACAATGGCCAAAATCCAGAACACAGACACCATAAAATGCTGTGGAGGGAGGAATAAAATAGGAGAATTTTTAGGGAGTGATACTACTCTGCATGATGGCATAATGGTAGATACAGATCATTATATATTTGTCCAAACTCACAGAATGTCTAACACCAAGAGTGAACCACACAGTAAACTATAGACATTTGGTAATTATAATGTGTCAATGTAGTCATTAGTTGTAAAAAATGTTGATAATAGGGGAGGCGCTACATGTGTGGGTCCAGGCAATATATGAGAAATTATTGTACCTTCCGCTCAGTGTTTCTTTGAACCTAAAACTGCTGTAGAAAAATAAATATTGGGGCACCTGGGTGGCTCAGTTGGTTAAGCATCTCGCTTCAACAGGTCATGACCCCAGGGTTCTGGGATGGAGTCTCGCATCAGGCTCCTTGTTTAATGGGGAATCTATTTCTCCCTCTGTCTGCTACTCCCCCTGCTTGTGTGCTCTCCTCTCTCTCTCTCTCTCTCTCTCTCTCTCTCTCTCTCTGTCAAATAAATAAATACAATTAAAAAATAAAAAAATAAGAAAAAGAAAATATTAGCAAAATGAGAAGAGAAGGAAAGATAATGGACACCAAAGGTAATATTCAAATACAAAGTAGTCTTCATGTTCTCTGATACATAAAGAATGTATTTATTTAAAGACTTGTAGCTGAAGGGCTTTATCATTTAGGATGATGAATCTTGGGACAGTTGACAGCATCCCAAGAAGACATATACCTGGCATGGCAGATGGATAAGAAAGACCTAATTTTGAGTGGCTGTTTGCTCTGGCAGGTTTGAAGGCTGGAAAGGTTAAGCCTGGGGTGAGAGAAAATGAAAAATAAGGGTTAAACAGCATGAGTAAACATGATTAAATGGAATGGTAGGTTAAAACTTCTGGTGTCTGAAAATTATTGAATCTCCCCATACTAAGAAGGGTGACAGCAAAAAACAAACCCTTATTTTCCCCATGGGAAACTGAACCCTAGACAAGGGGGCTAGCTTCAAGACTCTGGAAGTCAATGGTTTAAAAAGAACAACAAAGATTTTAAAAAATTACAAACTTTTTATAAATATATCATCATTTCTTAAGACCACACACTAACTTTTGTTTATGAACACAACATTTCCCAAGATTCACAGAGCTTAAAAATAAAGCAATAATTGAGTTACACGCAGTGAGGAAAGCAATTGCAATTTGAGGGAATTTTTTTATTTCCACTGTTATGCTCTGTTTATATGATACATAAGCCACCGTACAAACCACCAGAAGGAAACTGCGTGGTCCTCTAACAACGTTACCTGCCAGTTAGACTGTGTCTTACCAGGCAGGGACCAAGCTCCAGCCACCTAAGGACAAAGATGTCTAAACTGCTGTGCTTATATCTACTTAAAGAAAAGGAATTTATTCCAAAGTGGTGTGTCTGCCTTTGGCTTAGCCTCAGGCAATGAGTGTCCAGTAGGTTTTGAATGTCCAATGGATCTGGGCTCCTAGCTCCTCATATTTTGGCACTGGAACTCCCCTTCATTCTTTCTTTCAACAAGGATGCATGGAGTACCTTGTCATTCCTATTTATATTTCCTTGTATATTCGCATGTCTGCCCTTTGTATATTCCCTGTGTGTCCCTGCCTGTGTGGAGCTTACACATCAGTTCATCCTCCTTCCCTGAGTGTCTCTGACCTGAGCCTTAAACTTCCCACTCAGTGGGTGTTTTTCCTGCCCTAGAGCTGCCTCAGTTGTCCTTACACTGCTGCTGCTATCCCTTCTCTCAAACTTGCATGAGCACTTTAATTATGAATGAGCAGCTTTCTTTCTCTTAAGCCCTCAGAAGTTAGCCTTTATCTTCACAGCCATCCCTTCAGTCCAGCAAAACAGTTCCTTCCGGGACTGGCCTGGAGACTCGCGGGACTGCTGGTGTCTCTCGTGTGTATTTTGTTTCCCACCTAAGGGGAATTTCTGACCCTCTCAGAGGTTTGGTTGACTTTATATTCTCTTCTTTTCAAAATCTTAATGACAGAATTTTGGAGTTGTGATCATTCAGCCAAGGATTCCATTATTTCTCATATTTCACTAAAGGAATTTAATGAAAATCCCTCTCCATGCCACCTACCCTAATAGTTCCAGGTTTCAAAGCTAGATTTTAATCAAAGGAGATAATGTTTATAAAGTACTTAATGTCTGATGTGTAGTAGATACTTAATAAATGATAGCTATTATAGCTAATATGTAATTATGGTAAGTAGTATATAGATTAAACTGTAAAGATAATCCTAACTTCCTAGCTGTGTATAACAACAATGGTAATGCTGACAACAATAGTCAATTATGTCTATAAATGTATTTCTATATCTTTAAGTCCTAAACTTTTAGTTCTTATCTTTTCTTAATGTTACTTATTTTTTAAAAAAATAGACTCTCTTAAAAAAAAACTCTATATTTTAAACTCCTTAGTGCCAAATATAAGTGCCAAAAGATGAAAGCAACAGCTCTTCACTCAGTTATTCACTTATTAAACACTTACTTTGTTCTTACTTTCTTTTAATTTAATCCCATCTGATCTCTTTTCAGTCTCCCAGAGGGTTCCACAGATTTGCTCTTGTCCTGATTGGCATTCATGTCTTCAGAGACGCCACTTGGGAGTAGAAATCAACATCAGCACCTGCCTGATGTATAATGTTCTAAATACCAAAGGTCTGGGTTGGGGGGGGCAGCCTGCCGGAGCTTTGTCCTGATTCCATCCCTACTGTGTCAGCATTGATTGTCTTCCAAGTCTTTGAGGGAGATGAGCTGACCTCAGGACTGGGTAGATCATTTGTGAAAGAGGAAATGAGATGAGGCATTTAACAAGACAACGTTAGAAGTGCAGTCTAGATTCTTAGTCACTTAGACAGTTGGTTGCAAAAAGGAATGGGATTTTCGAGTAAATAAAAATGTTTTAGACATTCATTAATAATCAAAGAAATGCAAATAGAATTATTGATAAGTTGCCATTATCACTTTCAAATAGTAATAATTTAAAAAATAATAACTCAAAACCTTGGTGAACATGCAGGGGAAGGAGTATGTGCTTGCATTGCATCAAGACTCCAAAATGGTCCCAGGGTTCTAGAGGATGGTTAACAATGAGTAACACAGGAAGCATGCATGAAATCTTAGTTCTAAGAATTTATTCTATGGATATTATAAAAAATGTATCAAAAGATTTCTATATAAAGGTATCCATTACTTGAGGAAAATCTTGAGTGTCATAGTCATCTCAACTGTCATAACAGGATGCCACACCCTGGTTGCTTTAAACAACAGAAGTTTATTTCCCATAGTTCTAGATGCTGGAAAGTCCAAGATAAGAAAGCCAGCAAGGTAGGTTTCATTCTAAGACTTCTTCCCTTGGCATGTTGGTGGCAGCCATCTTGCTGAGTGATCACATTCATTCACAAAGAAAGAGCAAGCTCTCAGGTGTCTCTTCTTGTAAGGACACTAATCCCATCATGGGGACTCCATCCCCATGACCTCATCTAACCTTAATGACTTCCCAAAGGCCTCATATCCAAATGCCATCACATATATTTTAAAAATAAGTATAAAAACACAGTTCAACACTGGAGCTGAATGGAAGATATTAGACACTTCATTAGTCCACCAGGGCTGCTGTAACAAAATACCACAACCTTAAAGAAAAGGAATTTATTCCAAAGTGGTGTGTCTGATGTGTCTATGTGGCTTAAGCAACAGACTTTTCTTTCTCATAGTCCTGGAGGCTGGGAAGTCCAAGATCAAGACACAGATGATTTGATTCCCGGTGAGGACTTTCTTCCTGGCTTGCAGATGGCCACCTTCTGGCACCTTCACATGGCCTTTCCTCTACATACACACACACACACACACACACACACACACACACACACACACGAAGAGCTCTCCTTTAAGGACATGAATCCTATCAGATCCTATCAGAGGACCCATCCCTATTGGCTCATTTAACCTTAATTACTTCCTAGAGACCCCATCTCTCCACACAACCACACTGGGAGTTAACACTTCAACATACATTTTTTTTTTAATGATCTAATGATTTTTTTTATTTTTTATTTATTTTTATTGTTACTTAAATTTTTTTTTCAGTGTTCCAAGGCATACAATTTTGGAGGGGATGCAAACATTCACTCCAAAGCCTTCCTCCCCTGACCTTCCAAAATTCTTCTCACATGCAAAATATATTCATTCCATCACAACATCCCCCTACCCCAAATCTTAATACATTTCAACATAAAGTCCCAAGTCCAAGGTCTCATCTAAATATCTCTAAGTCAGATATGTTTGAGGCTTAAGGTATGATTCATCCTGAGGGTGAATTCCCCTCCAGCTGTGAACCTGTGAAAACAGACAGCTGTGGTACTTCCAAAGTATTATGGATTAGGCAGAGGATAGACATTCCCATTCCAGAAGGGAGAAGTAGGAAAGAAGGAAAGGGTTCAAATCATAGGTCCAAACTGAGCAAGGTAAATTCCATTAGATCTTGAAGCTGGGGAATAATCCTCTTTGGTCCCATCCTCTGTCTTCCAGGCTCCCCCAGCTCTCTGGGAAGTCTCTGCCCATGCAGCTCTCATTGTTATAATCAGTGAACCCAAACGAACATAATCATGGGGTTATATTAAGGGTCACATTTAATGTTAATTGGTTTTAAAAAAAAGATTTTGCTTATTTATTTAAGAGAGGGCTTACAAGTAGGGGAGAGAAGTAGAGTGAGAAGGAGAAGTAGACTGCTTTCTGAGCAAGGGGTCTGACATGGGACTTGATCTCAGGACCTTGGGGTCATGACCTGAGCCAAAGGAAGACACTTAACTGACTGAGTCACCCAGATGTTCTTACATTATATAGCATTGACAAATTTATGACAATATAACAATTATGGTATCATACAGAATAATTTCACTGTCTTAAATATTTCCTATGTTCTCCCTGTTTATCCTTCCCACAAATCACCAAAAATTGCTGCTCTATATATAGTCTCTAGTTTTGCCTTTCAGAACATCATATTGTTGGAATCATACAATATGTTGCCTTTTCAGATAGACTTTTTTCACCTAATAACATACATTTAAGTGTCCTCCTTGTCTTTTCAATGGTTGCTTCCAAGCTTCTGCAATTATGAATAGAGCTGCTATAAATATCCACATGCAGGTTCTTGCATGGACGAACGTTTTAAATACATGTGGGTAAATACCGAGGAGCTTGATTGCCGGGTTGTATGGTAAGAGTATATTTAGTTTTGTAAGGAACCCCTAGACTGTCTTCCAGAGTGGGTACACCATTTTTCATTCTTGCCAACAAGGAACAGGAGCTCCTGGTGCTCAATAGGCACATGTTAATGGCAATTCTGTAAGAGTTGAGAATGTCATAGGCAGAAACCAGGCTCTGGAGTGAAAAAACCTGAGTTCCAGTCTCTGCTGCAGTGACAACTGTAGGAGGAGAGTGATTTCAGGCTCTCTTGGACACATAGTGGTGAGAAGTGAGACATGTATGTAAATGCATGCACCATGCCTTCCACACACATGATAAAGACTCAATAAACATTATAGCAATAATTATTACATATGCATCTGCATACATGGACATCTAGGAAACAATAAGCCATGGCTGTAAACTGAATATTAAATATTCTGATTCCTACCTTATCTTTTTGGGTATTTTATAATTAAAAAAAACTCTCATATTCTTTTTGGAATAAGGACAAAACTCTTATATTAAAAAAAATCCTACAGTGCTGTACAGCAACTTAAAATAAATGATTCACATGTCTCCCACTAATTAATCCCGGCTCTCACTTGTCCTTGAGCTCACTGATTGCACCTCTAAGCTTTTTTTGCTGGCCCTGTTTCTCCTGCTATTGATGACTATATGGCATTTCTGCTTGGTAGTTTAACAGGCACACACATTTGTCAGCTCCAAAACAGAGCTCTTGAATTTTCACAGAGACCTATTGCCCCAGAAATGTCCCCCTTTCAGGGAGGAACTAAAGATCCCCGCCAGAGTGAGCTGAAAATTACCATGTCCTTCTTGGCTCCACTTTTGCTTTCACATTGCACATCCAACCTGTCATCAACTTCAGTTAGCTTGATCTTAGTAATGCCCCACTCAGCCTCTTCTCACTGTCTTGACTTCAAACACCCAAGTCCAAGTCACTATCTTCTGTCACCTGAATCACTTGCACTATGATACTGTGATTGGTCTTCCTACCCAACTATCTCTTCTCCACATGGTAGCCATGTAATTCCTATTCAAGTCAGATCATTTTACTCTGTGCTCAAAACCAACTACTGGGAGGAAGAAACATAAAACCACATCCCAATGGCTTCCCATCTGAAATGTGAATTTCCCAAATGACATGCAAAATCCTTAAACATTTGCACAATTCTCTTACCCTTCTGTGCAACCATTCCCTGACAGTTCCCATTACTCTGGTCCTCCCTCATGGTTCTCCAGCCTTGTGGTTCACTGTTTGTTCTCTGTACCAGTGAGCTAGGAATGCATGAGTTTTCCTGGAAAGCTCTTACTCCAGCTGGCTTGCTCTTTTACTTTCTCTGGTGTCCACTCAGTTCTAATCTTTGTTGATCACCCTCTCTAAAATAGCATACATGTGAATTTTCGTGGGTGTACACACACACACACACACACACACAACTACACACATCAGACCCTTTGACCCTTATCTCTTTTCCTCCTTTGATAGCTTCTACCTTTTACATTTTTATTTGGGGATTGTACCAATTTTGTTTACTGTTGTGTCCCAAGCACAGTATATGACATAAACTGTTGAAGTGAAGACACAAAGGAAGGCTTTCAGGAGGACTCAGAGCCAGATTGGTATGGAGGAGAATCTTCTGATGTTCAATAGCAATGGACACAATTTGAGGCAGGACATTAAGGAAGCAAAGAGGCACAGGAGAGTGAGAGAAAAGAATATGGTATGGTTTCCCCAGGATGTTCCAGGAAGAACATCATATGGGGAAAGGGATGAAAGAATATCCTAATCCCATCTTTTTATGGTCAATTGTAGTTGTAGACAGACCAAATGGACTGACCAGCTCTTGACTTTGTGGTTCTAGAACAGAAGTTTTCTTCATCCTAATCCCTTGAAAGGGTTTCTTCTATCCATTAGATATATAATTAATATTGGACATGTAAATTTTCCTCTGTTCTTCAAGTTGGGATATACAAAGCAAATTCCTCCAACAACAACTGAAACTAAAGAGCATTCTGGGAATTTTCTGGGCCTCTGGAAGACCTCGTTGAACTTTGAGTCCAGATTGAAGAGATTTGGATTTCATTTTCAACTTCAGTAGTGACTTAGAGCTTGGTTATCTGAATCAATCACTCAATCATTTAGCTCCAAACTTCTTTATTTGCAACACAAGAATGAGAACTGCCATATCCACCACACATGGCACCATGGAGATTCCTCTTTACTCACTGTGTTCTGGGTTTCTGGGAGGAGATTCCCTAGGGTGAGCTGAGTGCAGACCTAAAGAAGGAGAATTAAGACATCTTCCTGTCTGGAGAGAATTGCATGAAATCCAAGCCAAGAAGGTAATGTTAATGTAAGGTCATTGTTTGGAGACCAAGGTCAAGAAAAAAATGCGGAGTATTGCTCTTGTTTTTTTTCCTTCTTCCCTTTCCCTCACAAATATTTTTAAGTCAACGAGGAGAAATTGGGTTAATATGAATAAGGACGGAAGTTCTGAAAGTGAAAATGTGCCTCCAAGTGGCAAATGAAGCCTGAGGTTCATAGAGTGGTTATTGTAGTTGGGAAGATGGAGGGCGTGTGAGCTAGAAGCTTTCTTGGAATTATTTGAGAGTATGACCCCTTTTTCTGTCACTTCACAAACTCTTTGACCCAAAACTTGTCCTGGGACTCCTCACAGAATTTTTATTTAATGATGATTTTATAATACCCATTTTGAAAATATTTTCCAAGCATTATTAGCTCTTTTGACTTTCATAATTCATTTCTTAGTGGGAAAGGCATTATTGTTACCACTTTTTTGATGAAGAAACCATGTCTGAGAAATGTCCTTCTTGGACTCATACAGCCCATAGGTGATAGAGTCAAGTGGAAACTTGGATCCTCCAACTCTAAATCTCCTATTCCTTAACATGACCTAACTAACCACTCAAGGAGATGGTGCTTGAATAACTCAGTCTCCTTTATGCCCCCATTCACCTTCCCTTCTCTGCCAGATGAAAGATCTGACCTCTCTGCAGTTCCCAATTATAAGCACAGTGCTTTACCTTTTCTCTCATGAGCCACAGAGCGCTACTGGGCTACACTGAAGAACCAGAATGGAACTACTTATATTGTTTTTTTTTTCCTCTTACTTACCCCTACCAAAGTGCCAATGGAGAGAGCCTGGAACATTTGTCATTCTTCACATGAAGCTCAGTTTCTTTATTTTTTTCTTTTTTTAAGATTTTACACTTATTTATTTGACAGAAAGAAACACAGCTAGAGAGGGAGCACAAGTAGGGGGAGTGAGAGATGGATAAGTAGCCTTCCCACTGAGCAGGGAACCCAATTCAGGCCTCGATCCCAGCACTCAGGGATTATGAACTGAGCTGAATGTAGACACTTAACAACTGAGCCATGTAGGTGCCCCTGAAGCTCAGTTTCTAATAATGTTTTTAATCTTTCATTTTCTTGGCATAAAATGTTATATATGCTTTCTAAAGAGCTGATTCATCCCCACCAAAGAGGATTCATCCTCTGTTCTATAATTTAATTTTTGTCATTCGACATTCATACATATGTGTGATTGTCACTACTAGCATCATAGCTCAGGATTAGCAGATATGTCAGTCGGGTTTGAAAGTCAAATTGCATCATACACAGCTTTTCCGTCCATGTCTCTCACTCATTGATGAATATTTTATTGTATATCAAAATAATACATAACAGTAAAAGTGCCTTGTGTTTATACATAGCGTTTTCACTTCACAAAGTACTAGTATATTTACTCTGCTTCCTTTACTTTCAGTGTTTTGGGGCATGTTTCATAGGGGCACCTTCATGCAAATTATTTAAATGTTTTCATACAAGTAGATACATGTATCAGCATATTTTTAAACTTAATATTCCTTTACATAAGCTAAACTTTTATTTTTTTCTCTGCTTTTTCCTGATTCACTTATATTTCTGTTAATTTGAAATATATATAAAAATGCTACAATGACCAAGGTAGGCAGGCTGTAAATTTTCAGAATAGGTGGCCTTGAGCAATATTATCCTATAGTGACGTGTGAGCCATTCCTTTCCATATGCTGCTTTACAATCATGTCTCAGACAAGACATAAAGTCAGGTCTTCTGGGACTTAAAATTGGAATGTAGTACTTTTTTTAATAATAATTTTATCAGTGTTCCAAGATTCATTGTTTATGCCTCACACCCAATGCTCCATGCAATTCATGCCCTCAATACCCACCACCAAGCTTACTCATCCCCCTCACTCCTCTCCATTCCAAAATCTTCAGCTCATTTCTCAGAGTCCAAAGTATTTTTAAGGTATGGTTAAGACACTGAGGCATAAGAGCAAAGTGATCTACTCTGTTAATTTTGTCTGAAATCACTCAATATCATTCCTGGATCATAGGCACACACTAAAGGTTAAATGCAAATCTGAAACACGTTGCTTGTGTCACCCTTGCCCTAAAACTTATCTCTTATTATGTAAGTCCTACCCAGTATTGAAGGCCTTTCTCCACTTTTATCTTCACCACCTTATCCTTCCCAGATACCTTTGGTGCCATTTGTTTCTTTCTATGTAGTCATTTCATTCACAATTTCTTTGATTGCTAAGTGTGGTTCTTAAGACATTGTCAAAACATTACCCCCGTGCTCGCTTCGGCAGCACATATACTAAAATTGGAACAATACAGAGAAGATTAGCATGGCCCCTGGGCAAGAATGAAACGCAAATTCGTGAAGTGTTCCATATTTTTGAGATGCAATCTAATTTAAATATGCTAACATCCAGAGTAAGTGAAGCTGAAGATCGTTTCAGTGATTTGGAAGACGCATGGAATAGGAAGGAGGAGCAAAAGAAGTCTTGGAGCAAACAACTAAAATCCCAAGAAAACAGAATAGGGGAAATGAATGATGCCATGAAACGCTCCAATATCAGAATTATTGGAATCCCTGAAGGAGTTGAGAAAGAGAGAAACCTAGAAAATATTGTTGAACAAATCATGGATGAAAATTTCCCAAATCTGAGGAATGAAACAAATGTTCATGTCCTAGA